>CAJHNH020000558.1:1081992-1096267 GCA_905116865.2 Candidula unifasciata
GAATGGAAGGAAAAACTGAAACGTGTCCTTGAAAGAACCTGGCTCATGAAAATAACTGATTGCCCACATGAGAAGGAGAAAGATAACATTCTTTGGGGTAGTCATGAAAAGGGGAAAACTGTAAAACACCGTGACGGTAGAGGAACTGGGAGTGAAAAAATAAAACAAGTAGAGGAAGACCGAGAGAGAATATGCCGTACAGTTTGACATCACCACATGGAAGATCATCTGTGTCAGACATTTTTTAAAGTACACGACGCAGAAGTTTGTTGATAGACATGACTACGAAAGCCACACGGAATGGAAACAGATGCTCGCTTGTTGGCGTGAAGATCTAGAGTTCAAATCCGCAAACAGACGGATGGTTTCCCACAATGACCCTGGATCCCAAGTCAACACAGTCCCTATACGTAGACCGGTATAACACAATCGCTGTCTATTTTTCTGGTTACTGTGTAACTCTCGAGGGTCCAAAAATAACCTTACAGTTGCACGGGAATTACCGAGATATGTACGCGTAGGATTCTAATCCTTGAGGTTCTGATCCTGCGTACTGTAATCCTAGAGGGGATAAACTACACACAAAGAAACTATATTTACTACAAGATACACAAATATACAACAGTCAATACTACAAGATACACAAACATTCAACATTCAATACTAAAAAATGCATACACATACATACAACAGTCAATACTACAAGATACACAAACATTCAACAGTCAATACTACAAGATACATACACAAGCAAACAACAGTCGTCAATACAACGAGATACAAATCATACAACAGTCAATACCACAAGACACACTATCATACAATAGTCAATACCACAAGATGCAATAGAATATTAGAACTAGGACAGAACGAGAAGTAAAATCACTAACAAAGAAACTACGGGATTGAAGGAAATACAAAAAGGATAAAGCGACCCTGCTCACCAATAATGAAAGCAATCAGTGGGACCATTTTGTTTATTTCAGCCCAGTAAGGGCATATCAGGTCTATCTGACATTATCACTGGAGCCACGACAATTGTTACAACAAAACTGTGCTTTTAAACAGTCTGGTAGGCAGACAGAACAAGCACAGAGCTTTAATTACAGCAGCACTGGGTAAAATACTAGGCTCTGGGATAGTATTGCGCTGGTAGCATATCACTGTTGATTTCATCATGTTGTGACTCAAAACGATTTTGTTTAAAAGCAGTGCATTCGAGTCTCTAGCGCGACCAGTGCTTATTAACACAACATCATATGTTGTCCCCCTGTGAGATTAAATGTTGTTATTATTTGAAGCCCCACTCTGGCTTCTGCCGGGGGCCCTGAACATTAGCCGGGCCATAAATATGGTCATAATGGCTGAGAGGGGTTTCTGGGACCTCTCCACGAGTGATCCTCATCCGCGTGGTGGCACTTTGTGTCACCAGGTGTTTATCGCTTGTGTGATGTCCTGGTGGGGTACAACTACCTACCTACCTACGTACCTACCGACCAGTGCTGTTTTCGCCAAATAAATAGTACAGGGTCTTCTCGACTTACGACCAAGTTCCGTTTCGACTAACAAGTCGAATTGGTCGTAAATCGAATTTACATTTGTCGACACAAGTTTCATTCAAACTTGGGTTCATGACAGTCTGCCATATAAGACAGGTTCAAACAGACTTCAAAATCTAGACTCTGCTGCGCTCTAAGCATCGGTTTCGGGAACTTGTTGACCCTACCAATGTAGTAATGGGTCTTTAACCCCCCCCCCCCCCCTCCCCCACCCTCTCTTGCCCCAAGTATTTTTTTTTTTTTACAATTAAAATTAATTGTCGTCCCCAGAATGGAGGTTGGTAACAGTATCCAATGCTGCCTTTTAGGAACATTACGCCGTGATGCCATAAACTGTCGTACCTTCGTTCAAAAGCCGCGACAGTTTTTTTTTTTTCCTAACAAGCCTTTCGCAGCGAAACAATCAATCAATCAATTCTCATTGCGCCCAGAGGCACATAAGGCAGGGACAAACTGTCGACACTCAAATCGATCATGAGCCATTCTCTCTATCTCCAGTTGTGTCCCCATAGCCTTTAGTTCAGCCTAACAAAATTAGCCTCCAAGTGCTTCTGGGCCTGCCTCTTCCTCGCTGTCCTGGTCTTCTTCTTCTTTGCGTTCACCATCTGTACAGTCCGGGGGAAAGTTCTGGTTGCTCGTCCATTAGTGAACTGCAGTCCTGCTCCAGAACCTGAGATGTCCATTGCATTGCCTGTCTCGGCCGTCTCTCCCTCTCTTCACTCTGAAGACGTTTCAAATCCACCTTTATCTTCGTTTTTTTTTTATATCTAAATTTACATCTTCCAAGTCTGTCATTTGCTGCAATCTAGAACTGCTGATTTTATCTTTCCATGTGAACCCGGACAATCTTCTGAGAATGCTCTTTATCTTTCTGCCTTTTTTTCCAGGTTTCTGATTCCTAGAGAAGAACTGTCCTAACGCATGTTTTGTATATCTTGAGTGTAGTTTTAGTGCTGTAGATGTTTGATCTCCAGACACTCTGAAGTATGTTGTAAGCAACATTTGCCTTTGCAATCCTCTGCTTGATTTCAGCAACTACAATTCCATCCGAGGAGATATTGCTTCCCAGGATCATGAAGTCAGTAACTGTTTCCAAACTTATATTATCTAGTATTATAGGTCTTTCACTTCTAGGGTTTATCTACAGGAGTTTTGTTTTATTAACATGAATTCTTAACCCTGTGTGTTTTGCTATTTCTGTGATCTTATCTGTCTTTTGTTGCAGGTGTTCTTTACTTTGGCTGATGACACAGATATCATCTGCAAAATCCAAATGTTCCAGATGTTCGAGAAGTTTCCACAAGAAGATATAAGATAATGTAAAGTTTAAGTAACACGACCGTTTGCACTGCATTTGCGGACGACCATAGACAATTAACACAAGATTACTGCTGTTAATGCCATTTTGTCAAACCAAAGCTCACCGAAGATGTCTAGTTTCTACCAACCACTAAAAGTAAAAACATGCACTAAGCAACGAAGATGGAAGACAGCTACAATAGTATACATTTGAAAGAGACACGCCAAACTAGGGATGTTGCAAGGGAACAGCCGACCCCAACCAGGAGTATTTGCGTTGAAAAAACAGTGACAATCTTAGCATTTCCCATGCAAGGAGGGTGGTGTTTGCTTAAGGCACAACGTTCACGTTTGAGAGTGGATACATGCAGTCGGAAAAGCCGTTAGCCACGTAGTACAGCAAACAGAACACTGTCAATAAACTCGACGTGACACACAGCCTGATTGATTGATTAGCGAAATCTTCCTAAACCATCAGGGTTATGTCTAAACCAGGCTAGAGTCCACGAGTGGGATCAGGGGATCCCTTTTGAAAGGTGGGGGGTGAAAGACCAGTACGGGCTCTTAAAAGGCACGTGAAAAAAGGTGACAAATTTAGGATTTGTTAGAATCACATTTCTGGGAGGAAAAGAACAGGTTCAGCGATTTTGCAGATTTTCTAAAGGGAGACTCAAGGATCGAGCTTAACCGATTAATAATCATAACAATCAAATTAATAAGAAATAATGTGATGAATGACAAATAGATACATATCTTCTCCACGACTTGCGAGCTGGGCGACTTCACGACCATCACCACCATCCACACTTATAACCCCCCCCCCACACACACACACACACACACACAGAGACAGACACACACACATGCATGCACGCACACACGCACGCACGCACACACACACGTACATACACACGCACGCACACACACAGACATGCACACAAACACACACACACAAAGGAAAATATTAAATGGGGGAATAAACATAACTACACTGGTAGAGTCAAGTAGTTCCCAGAACTTATGTCTAGAGCGAAAGGGGAGGGATAGATGAGAATAACATGCCCCCCCCCCCACTTTTTTCCCTTTTTTCTTTTACAGTTTTCATGAGAGTTCAAACGGTCTCAGCAACCAGGTTTCCCAGGTCCTGCGTGTTGTGTGTATGTGTTGTGTGTGTGTGCGTGTGTGTGGAAATAATACACCATAGTTTGAGAACCACTGATTCAAACCTCCGTCTTATAATTCCATTTGAGGGTGGTCGACCAGAGGGAACAATGCGAAGTCTTCAACACAGTCTTTAGTGCTTTACCAGGAGAAAAGCCGTGCGTTTCACCATTTATTAATTCTCAGGAAACAAATTTTCAATCGTAAATTAACTTAATGCAATCCTGAGAAGAAAGTTGATGAGAGAGGCCAACGCTACTGGAATGTATTCTATTCATGACATCTACAAAAAGAAATCGCACAAGTTAAAACTGATTTTTCCCGTACGGGTTCTGGAATCCATTTGTAGGTAGGGAAAAAAAAGAACAGTCTCACGGCGTCACTAACAATTATGTCGGAAAATTCGAATAATTAAGGGTTTGCTTTGAAGTCGATGCTCATCTGCCTGATAGGCTAGGAACCAGCAGTCTGTATACAAATAAGTCCAATCTGTGGAATGAATGGGCACGTACATCTGGAGGGTTCTGGAACAAGACTTAAGTCCAGAAGTGGAAGAACAACAGAACGTTCCGTCAGAAATTACATCTGGTGAAGAAGAAGAAGAAGAAGAAGAAGGAGAAGAAGGAGAAGGAGAAGAAGGAGAAGAAGAAGAAGAAGAAGAAGAAGAAGAAGAAGAAGAAGAAGAAGAAGAAGAAGAAGAAGAAGAAGAAGAAGAAGAAGAAGAAGAAGAAGAAGAAGAAGAAGAAGAAAAAGAAGAAAAAGAAGAAAAGAAGAAAAAGAAGAAGAAGAAAAGAAGAAGAAGAAGAAGAAGAAGAAGAAGAAGAAGAAGAAGAAGAAGAAAGAAGAAGAAGAAGAAGAAGAAGAAGAAGAAGAAGAAGAAGGAAGAAGAAGAAGAAGAAGAAGAAGAAGAAGAAGAAGAAGAAGAAGAAGAAGAAGAAGAGAAGAAGAAGAAGAAGAAGAAGAAGAAGAAGAGAAGAAGAAGAAGGAAGAAGAAGAAGAAGAAGTAAGAAGAAGAAGAAGAAGAGAGAGAAGAAGAAGAAGAAGAAGAAGAAGAAGAAGAACAAAAAGAAGAACAAAAAGAAGAAGAAGAAAAGAAAAAGAAAAGAAGAAGAAGAAGAAGAAAGAAGAAGAAGAAGAAGAAGAAGAAGAAGAAGAAGAAGAAGAAGAAAGAAGAGAAGAAGAAGAAGAAGAAGAAGAAGAAGAAGAAAAGAAGAAAGAAGAAGAAGAAAAGAAGAAGAAGAAGAAGAAGAAGAAGAACGCAGAAGAAGCAGAAGAAGAAACAAAAGAAGAACAAAAAGAGAAGAAGAAAAGAAAAAGAAGAAGAAGAAGAAGAAGAAGAAGAAGAAGAAGAAGAAAGAAGAAGAAGAAGAAGAAGAAGAAGAAGAAGAAGAGAAAAGAAGAAGAAGAAGAAGAAAAGAAGAAGAAGAAGAAGAAGAAGAAGAAGAAGAAGAAGAAGAAGAAGAAGAAAGAGAAGAAGAAGAAGAAGAAGAAGAAGAAGAGAAGAAGAAGAAGAAGAAGAAGAAGAAGAAGAAGAAGAAGAAGAAGAAGAAGAAGAAGAAGAAGAAGAAGAAGAAGAAGAAGAAGAAGAAGAAGAAGAACAAAAAGAAGAACAAAAAGAAGAAGAAGAAAAGAAGAAGAAGAAGAAGAAGAAGAAGAAGAAGAAGAAGAAGAAGAAGAAGAAGAAGAAGAAGAAGAAGAAGAAGAAGAAGAAGAAGAAGAAGAAGAAGAAGAAGAAGAAGAAGAAGAAGAAGAAGAAGAAGAAGAAAAACGGGTGGGTGAAACAGTCAGCGGGCCCTGTGTTCTGTATAAAGACGACTCACGCAGAAAAGATCATTACGGTCTCATAAACCACTGGCCAATGAACTCTGCGCTGGTTGTTGAGGACAGAGCACTTACAGGGATATCCTGCGTCCTGTAATGTCAGATCTGAACTCAACCGAACCAGATGATTATAAAATGTCACGTAAAGGACCCTTTCCATGCTACTGACATTATTTAGACAATTAGGTATAATCGATAAGGGATGATTAGCAATAAAATGGCATAGAAGTGTCTTTGAAAGAAACTATTCTTTATGTTTCTATAACAATTCCTTGTTAGATTGCTGGGGTACCACTTTGCAAATGCATTAATAGTCAATACCTTCCTGCTGGGTATTTTTTTGTCGCGGCACCAAGATTGTAACGAATCTCTTCTCGACCTTCAATATGCGTAACAAAATAATAGAACAAACGTACATTTTCGTTTGACAGATTCGGCTTATTTGTATGCAGGCTTTACGTTTTTTGACTTTAAAGTAGAAGATGCGCTCTGACTATGAGGCAAGCACCCCTAATCAGTCGCCTCTTATAACATGCTAAACGAGATATTGACGTCGAATGTTGGGCGGCGTATACCAAACATGACATTCCACGTTGTGCCAACGGCTTGAGGCCTAAGAGTGCATCAAGGGAGATACTAGTGTTATCCTAGCAAGAGGAACTGCAACCTGAAAACGTAATGTTATGGCAGGACTGACCAGGCTCTTAGCCGGGGCTGGCAGCTGGTCTAGAGATGAAGCTCTAACGTGTGAACAGAACGAACACTGCTCTTCTTTCCCCACAACTTCTGCATCGAGCTTTACTCCAAACGTACTGATGTTACCTGTTCTTTGAACTGAACAAAGCAGGTGAGGGAGGGATCTTGATGCATGGGTCACACACGATTTCTGAAATATTGCACATGTTTTATACTACGAGGAGAAGGAACTTCATCCCTGGTCTTATTTAGACCGCCATGGGGCTGTGTTTCCCATGCCTCTCTGTACCACAATATGTGTTAATACTATCATATATGTGTTAATACTATCATATATGTAATAATACTATCATATATGTGTGTTAAAACTACCATACATGTGTTAATACTATCATATATGTGTTAATACTATCTATGTATTAATACTATCATATATGTGTTAATACTATCATATATGTATTAATACTATCATATATGTGTTAATACTATCATATATGTGATAATACTATCATATATATGTGTTAATAGTACCATATATGTGTTAATACTATCATATATGTGTTAATACTATCATATATGTTTTAATACTATCATATATGTGTTAATACTATCATATATGTTTTAATACTATCATATATGTGTTAATACTATCAAATATGTAATAACACTATCATATATGTGTTAATACTATCACCTAAAAGGACAGAAAAATGCCGTTACATAATCAACATTATCAGATGTGATACGTATCTGAAGAGGATGGATAAGAAATATAATCAAATGACATCCTCATTTGGAAGGGGGAGTGGCCGTGATGTGGCAGCTAGACGCTTGCCTGAGGGCCGTGGGTTCGGGTCCTGTCGGAAGTGGACTTTTTTTTTTTAACTTTGGCTCCCTGGTCCAACCAGCTTTGAATGGGTACCATGTGCAGTCCTGGGTAGTAAAGGCGGCCGATGTAGTGCTCACCATATGATCCCACACGTGCCGATTCGTCTATAAAATATAGATATATTCATATATGCCTAATACGCTGAAGGTGTCGAAATAAGATCCTTGACTTTTATCCTAATTTGGAGATAACCTATTATATATTAAACCAATTATATTGGATATATAAAAATGACAACGCTATCTAAAGATATTATATTAAACATAAATTTACATCCAATCTAAAGAGAGCAGAAAACAAACACTCTCTTTTTTTTTTTTTTTTGGTATCCAGAAGCCCTGAGTTGTTAATACTTAGGCTCGGTAATATGGATATCGCAAACTTTCGGCCTTAATTCCATGATAAATACCGTAAATCTAGGAGAAATGTGGCTTTTCTGCCTACCCCCGGGATTGAACCCGGACCACAAGGAGTTCGTCACCCGGTCACTGCGCAATCCGGTTAACCCAACTACGCTAGCGAGCCGGGCACAAACATTATTAGATGGCATCCCTATTTGGAGAGGACAGGCTGGAAATATTTGTAACTGGAAGCGTGTAGCCAAAAACATCAGGTAACACGTGTATGTATCACAGGCAAACAAGGCAGCCCAAGGTGCGTCGGGGTGACGTATCGATCGGAGACCACGACAGATGTCACGGCAACTGATGATCAATCAATAACATGACACGGGGCCAGGCGGATAACATCCCCGATGGTTATGAGCCCAATACGGGAGTAGGTTACGTCTGGCCCATGTATATATTTGTTGGGAGATCCGGGTTCAAATCCATGGTAAAGTAGCTGATGGTGTTTTTTAAAGCTTTTATTATGTTTTGTTTCGTACAATTTTGGAGTTCGATTTCTGTTTCCGTCTGGGGAAAACACTTGTACATATAGTGGCGACTGCACCAGCTATATGGCCCTAAATCCTCAGGCTTAAGAATCCCCATCCCAGCCCCACACCCTCGTTTTTCCCCACTCCGCACGCTCTAAAAGGTGATAAACACAGGGATCAACCCAATGCAGTGACCCTCTCGGTTGTAACTAGCTTTAATAATAATAATATACATAGTAAACAGTATTTCTGAATGGCAACAAATATAATAATATATCTCGCATTATATGAAATGCATCAACAATTTCTCTTTTTTTAACATGGTGGGGTAGGGGTAATCATTTTTTTAAAATAGGTGTTCTATTGTGAGGGGGGGGGGGGTTGAACCCCTTCTGTAACAAGCTGTTAGGAGTGGGAGATCAATGTTCTTGAGCACCTACGTTACAGTGCTCCTTATCCAAGCTGCTACGGTTGTATCTGAACTAGACACGTACGTGCGCATACATGCTTTCATCACATTTTGCACACAAATGGCCCCCTGCGAACCCGATACTTTCTGCTTACCACTTTGACAAGGTAAGGTAGCGTCAAGAACGTGACCTCCGCTGAAGTCTGTTCAGTAACACGACAGTTCCCAACTCTACACATGACTTTGAATGACACACAGTAGACTAGAGCGTTCTCGCAGTTTTCGGGCAATGTTACGAGAGTTCCGCCGTGGAAGAGACTGAGGGCCTCAGCGCATATTATTTCCAAAGACAACAGTGGTACGCTGTAGCCAACCTTTACTGGAGAGGCGGCACAGAATAGAGACTACAAAGAGGAGCTCCCCGTGTGGATTCCGTGATCCCATATTGGGGGAAAACAAGAATAGACCCACTGCCAGCTCAACAAGCATATAGTAAGATTCGACTAACTTTAGCCCACAACATGGGGGCTTCCTTCGGAGTCGGAATGCATCTGCCTGAGAGGCAAGCAATCAACAGTCTGCATACAAATAGCGAGGTCTGTAAAACGGTTGCATGCGCAAAACTCAGGTCCTGGAACAAAGCTAAAGTCTAGAAATGGACGAACAACCAGATCTTTCCGTCATGGTTTACAGTCGATGAACGCAACAAACAAAAACAGTAAGGGCAAACAGCAAGGACGCTGGGCCCCCAAGCGGGAGACCCAGGGCCCTCAAGCGGGAGACCCAGGGCCCTCAAGCGGGAGACCCAGGGCCCTCAAGCGGGAGACCCAGGGCCCACCAAGCGGGAGACCCAGGTTCTAATCCCCAGTTCTCGGTGAGAAAAAAATAAAATCCTAACCTGCACACTTTTTGGCGGCAGCACTACATAGGCCCCCCTAAATCCTTAGCCACAAAGAGCGACTAATTACGGATTTGCTAAAATCGAATGGGTTGGACCGAAAGTCGTCGATATCGCAGCCTAGCCTTCCGTGTGGCTTCAAGGGCTGTATTTTAGAAAAGAATAAACCTTCAGATTCGTAGGTACCCTTGACTTCTATCCGTTTCACCACAGCGACTCCCAATTCATAAAGTACACTATACTCACGTCTCGAAACGATTATTTAAACTACTCAAGCCAAGCTGTTATTATTCTGTGTAACTTTTTATACTATGAAGATAAGTGATATTTAGTATTTGTGTAGTATTGTCTAATTTTTATATGTGCCGATCAGGCTTTATAGCCGCAACGTTCACGTGTTGTTCGTGTTTGTTATATTGTGAAGCTCGCTGATATATATTTTCCGTTCGGGGTTTATATCTTTTCTTGAAATACTAATCTAGGAGACACAAATGCAGACTACACTTAAAGGGGTTGAAAGAAGAAAAGCACACTGTGAATCCACCAAGCACACACATTAATACATCATATGTTTATGTATCATAAGAAACGCATAAACACATCACAAGTGTCTGTTTCAAAACACATGCAAAGTACACTATATATATCATACTCACGTCCTAATATTCTAACATGTATCTTTCAACTGCTTTAGCCAGCCTATTATTACTTTCTATACTATATAATCCACAAATGTAGGGTAAACACTTGAAGGAATAAAAACATACAGGATGAGTCCACTGAACGAAAGAACTAGCTGTACAAAAACCAACCGAAACAGTGCGTGTTACGTGGTCTGATGTTACAAGTGACTGGCCGAGGTGAGGTTCGCTTGCCCATTCTTTTCCCAGTAACTGCTGTGCTGTGCTAGCCCCGTCGTGGTGCAGGTGGACGGGTGAGGTTGAGGGGGAACAACCTGCTGTTTTTCGTAATGCTTCTCCGAGAGTTGTCCCTAATTATCTATCGGTGAAAGGTGTAGATACCGGTCGACGTATGTAAATTTGCCTAGTATCAGACAGGTAGAAAAAAAAAAGGGGGGGGGGGGCTGAGGGGACACAAACCATGCAAGAAATATGTCGGTTTATGTGGGGAGGGGTGAGTGGGTGAGAGTGAAAACAATAATGTATGGAAAAAAGACCTAAATTTAAGCCAGGTGTGTGAATAAGGCAAGGAAGTCACTGGATATGTCACAAAGTGTTAATACGCTGACTTGAGGACGACAGTGGAAACCGTTCAATGGCAGAGTTAGGATGAAACCCTCTTGACTGCCTGTCATCGTCATCATGTAGAATGTGGCTCCCATCACGGTCTGCCTGAAAGAAACCATGTCTCTTGCCAGCTCTCCCGCCTCGTGGACTTTCATGTCCAATGAGTCACTTATATCCTGTGCCCATCTTTGTGCTGGTCGGCCTCTGCCTCTCCTTCCAGGTATTATGCCCTCTGCTATTATCCCACCACACCACCCTCTTCTCCGCAGTGGCGCTTGATATGACTAACATACATCAGACTCCGAGACTAGATGCTGCCTGTGTTTACAATTTTTAGGACGGTGTTTCCGCGTGGGTTCCGGGCTCCCATTTTATGGACAGGAAAATGAGAATAGACCCCCTGCCTTCCTAACTAGCATGTCGCACAAGGCAACTAATTAGGGGATCGTTCTTCTAAGTCGGACTGCACCAGTCTGTTAGGCAAGGAACCAACAGTCTTCACACAAATATGCCCGATCTGTTGAATAGATGCACATCTGGAAGGTTCTGGAAAAAGGCTAAAGACCAGAAATGGAGGAATAACCAGAACTTTTCGCCAGAATTTTCAGCTGGTGAAGAAGAAGAAGAAGAAGAAGAAGAAGAAGAAGAAGAAGAAGAAGAAGAAGAAGAAGAAGAAGAAGAAGAAAAGAAGAAAAAGAAGAAGGAGAAGGAGGAGAAGAAGAAGAAGAAGAAAAAGAAGAAGGCGTTCAGCCTCAAACCTTGGGTCTTCGGGTTCCCGGATTCTCTGCCCCACACCCGCTTCTTCCTTCTTGGCGTTTACCCGCTGTAGGTTCTAGTTGTTTGTCCATTTATGGATTTTGGTCTTGTTCTAAAATTTGAATGTTGCGTGCGCATCCGTTCTACGGATTTGGCTTAGTTGTATATAGACTGTTGATTTCTCACCTGTCAGACTGTTGGTTCCTCAACTGTCTTTTTCTTCTACCTCTTCTTCTTCTTCTTCCTCAGCTGCCCCTCCTCCTCCTTCTTTTTCTTCTTCTTCCTGTTCTTGTTCTACTTCTTCGTCTTCTTCTTCTTGTTCTTGTTCTTCTTGTTCTTCTTGTTCTTCTTTTTCTTCTTCTTCTTCTTCTTCTTCTTCTTCTTCTTCTTCTTCTTCTTCTTCTTCTTCTTCTTCTTCTTCTTCTTCTTCTTCTTCTTCTTCTTCTTCTTCTTCTTTTTCTTTTTCTTCTTCGTCTTCACTTTTATTATTAACGTTATAAACATTATAGGCAAACAGAAAACACCACACGCTGGAAATCTACTGGTTAACTCTGTCGACTCCTGAACATGAATGTACAGGGTTGATAGAGATTTCTTTTTCTGGCGGTATGCAACGATCCACAGTATCCGCGCCTTTTGTTTTAAGTTTCAATTTTCAGGGCTACTGTAAAAGGCACTTTATGGTAAATTGCGGCGTCCGTGGATTAGGCGTTTCGAGTCCGACTCGAAATTCCTATGTACCGCGATTGAAACCCACTGCTGGCTGAGTTGATTTTTATCATGGAATCGGCGTCGCAGATCGACCCAGCCTTAAATGGGTAACAGGATGTATGTCCTGGGAAAGTAAAGACGGCCGGCGTAATGCTAACCACGTTACCCACCTAGTGCCCATTGGTCTGTACAAATATGGGTGCTCTTGCCACACCCCCGACGCGCCTAAGGCGTAAAACGGGATCTTTACTTTTAATGGGAGTGGCCGTGGCGGAGCGGCTAGACGCTCGCCGCGGATCGGAAGGTCGTGGGTTTGCTACCTAGCGGAGCCGGACTTTTTCAAAAATGTCCTTGGCTCCCAGGTCGACCCAGCCTTGAGTGGGTACCGGGTGCAGTCCCGAGGAGTAGAGGCAGCCGGCGTGATGCTGACCACCTCACCCATCTTGTCCCGATTGGTCTATAAAATATAGGTCTAGCCCTATATGCCCTATACGCCTAAAGGTGTGGAAAAGGGTCCTTTACTTTACTTTTTATGGTAAATAGGGGCAACTTCTTAAGTAATTTTGTTGTGAACACCGATACACTTTTTTTCCCCAAAAAGAAAGCGTACAATCCTTGATAATCTGTGTCCACCGTGGTCAAGCCATGCCCTCTCTTTCTGGAACCTTAACTTTAAATTACCGTTCATTCCAAGTCTTTGTGGCGTTTAATATGGGCGAAGTATTTTCAGTTTTATAGACATATTACACTTTCATCACCATCATGTAGCAGGTCCTGTGCAGAACGTCGCTCTCATCACGGTCCCCCTGAAAGAAACTCGGTCTCTCGCCAGTTCTCCCACCTCATGTACTTTCATACTAAAGGAGTAATTTATATTTATATCTTGTGCCCATCTTCGTGTTGGTCGGCCTTGATGTTGATCTTCCTTAATACACTCTACTATGGCTATTTACTGAACGCAAAATTACCTAGTGAAACCAGCCGAAAGCCAATAAATACTAGGATTGGCCTTTCAAATATCCTTTTGTAAATCAAGAAAGTTGTTTATTACCTGATGAATAAAGTAAACAGCCTTGACATATATTCTTCGCAATCCTCTGTTGTTGTTTTCTTACCCACCTCCTTCCCCTCTTCATAGTGTAACCTATTTACCACTGTTCTGCACAAACAAGAGACATACAAAAAAGGATTCGAGGAAACAAAAAGCCAACACAGGCTAACAATCACTTGAGAAAAACATAACTACGAAAGAAAGGAAGAACAAAACAGAACACTATAGGGCCGCTTTGTGCTGTGTTTGGGACAGTGGAGCTGAACTGCGATACCCAATCTTTTAATTGTCGAATGCCGAGTAGCATTGACGCAACAGAATACAACAGCGACACGCCCCTTTCTTGCCACCTTTAGAACCGTCGCTGTTATTCTAAAGTATTTAACAACGTGCCAGCGACACCTGATCCTAACTAATGGGAAAGACTGAATGGTGAAGAACCAACGAATGAACAAACTTAATTTAAAAAGGGTTAAAAATTAGGCACACAGGTCCGCCTAATATTCTGTTCTTCCACTCCCCTCCTTGCAAACAGCTTTTCATTAAGACATCATTTAATAGTTTATAATTTTAAAAAAAATGTTCACAACGCCTAAGTCTTAAAGATGGGCTACGAGACGCACTAGGCAGTGGTTAGCCACCTGACTGTCAGCCGGAAGGGCTGCAAATCGAATCTGCATTGAGGCTTCCGCGTTGCCCGAATCCCGATGTGCCGGCTCCTATTATTTGTCTTATAAAAGTACGACAAGAATATTTCTTCACACAGTTCCTGCATTGTGATGGAGGCAGACATGTCTGTCTACAAACTAACAGTCTCCTGTGTACTTTCAATAAGTTCTGATGCAGATGATCTTCCAAGCAATGATGCCAAACAATCTAGTCTCTTTTAATCTAGGGTCCC
>CAJHNH020000558.1:1105113-1110113 GCA_905116865.2 Candidula unifasciata
AATAATAGTAATGCAGTGCTTCAGTATAGAGCGTATGTGTTATCAGGGAATTTCCCAGCTAGAAATAACTAAGCCGGTTCAGGGTCAGAAAAACTGTATGAGGTGATGACCGAAAATGTGTGTTGTTCACATATGAACGTGGCTCTGTGGGACACTCAAGGACGTGAATTTCCACCCAATTCTATTTTTAAAAAAAAATTATTTTCCTTCAACGTTTGTAAGATGGTGAAGTGCGTGTGATTTGGAAGTCCCAGGATGTTTTCTTACCTAACTGGAGCTATTTATTTATAGAAAAGGCGGTGAACCGGCTCCCCCGTGTTAACTTCATGGCGGAGCCTCTGACCATTGGAGCCTTAAGCTTGAACGTCCAGGCATATCACAATGTCCTAGAAAAGAAGCTGTGAGTTGTCTGTTAATAAACAATTTCTAGTGTAAAGGTTTTAATACATTATGGTGTGCTATATGAAGCCAACGAAGACTGGGTAATAAACACATCCTGTCTCGGAAGCTGAAATATTTTGGCCATTTCAAGGGCCACGACGGATTGGAAAAAATTATAGGAGAAGGGTGGTACCAGGAAGGAGGGGAAGGGGCCGACCGACACAAAGATGGGCACAAGATATAAGTGACTTCTTGAGTATGAAAGTACATGAGGCGGGAGAACTGGCGAGAGGCCGAGTTTCTTTCACGCAGACTGTGATGAGAGCGACGTTCTGCAAAGGACATGCTACATGATGATGATAATATGAAGGTAATAAATGTACATTTTAATATATAATAAATGCAGATTAAAGTCTGAATACTACTAATAGCACATTCCTCAAGAATTCTACACAACAAAAACTCTACTAAAAAGGTCATTCTTCGTTATCTGAAAAACTAGAGCTAATGGAGAAAAAAAAGTCCTGATTGCACTCTTGCAATCAGCAGTATAAATGGACACAAGAACAGATATACAATTTAAGGTATCGAAATGTGTGTAGACCATTATAATGTTAGACATATTGTCGTAGATCAGTCGGCGAGTTTGGTCAACATCACACCTATCGCCTTTACCTCCCATGACATTCACGTGCACATATTTAAGACAGGGACATCTAGGAGCCAATATCAATTATTTACCATGAATAGGAATCAATGAGTATTCTTTTTTTTTTTAGCGTTCACCGGTTGTAAACTCTGTTCTGTTTGTTAGTCCATTTCTGAACATCAGTTTTGTTCCAGGAATTGAGATTTGTGTGCAGATCTGTTTTACAGATCTGGTTTATCTGTATGTAGATTGTTGGTTACTTGCTTCTCAGACAGATGCACCCTGACTTTGATGAGGGTGGGCTGGGTGTCGACAAAAAGCCAACACAGGCTAACAATCACTTGAAAAACAGGAATTACAGATGATGCACAAAACGGAACAGGACAGAACTTTAAACTTTATGCTGTGCTTGGGACAGTGAGGACTGAACTCTAAGATTCAAACTTCTAATTGTCGAATGTTGAGTTGCACTGATTTAATATAGTGTAATAGCGACACGCCCCTTTCTTCACACCTTCAGAACCCTCGCTGTTATTCTGAAGTAGGCGTATAAGCGACAGCTGATCTTGATTGATGGAAAACAATAAATGTTGAAGATGGGGAAAGAGCCGCGATACGTGGTAACTGGACACTTGCCGCTATTTACCCCTGGACAATTCGATCCTAATTAATCGCCCTTCATGTCATTTATGTTAGGTCTCTATCTATCATCTTTTACCCTACGGGGTACATCACATAAGCGATAAACACCCGATGACACGATGTGCCACCATGTGGGTTAGGATCACCCGTGGAGAGGTTCCAGAAACCGCGTTCAGCCATTATACCATATTTATGGCCTGGCTATACTGCGGCCCCTGGCAAGAGCCAGATTAGGACTTCAAATAACGAAAAATTGCATCCCACAAAGAGATGACTAGATATAACATGTTAGGGTGATAATGGGTCTACCCACCCCCAACCAGCATTTTACAAATGGCGCTTCAAAGCACACACTTGGTGGTTTTTTTTTTGGGGGGGGGGGAGGGGAGGATGAAGGGGGTGGTGCTTATTCTAAGACCAAGACCTTTGGGACGGCAGCTCAGCTGTACCTCTGCTTTTCCACTCGTTCCCATGCAAACTATCTAAAAAAAAATTAAAAACCCTTTACTTACTGTTTGGCAGCAAAACTTTGTGGACAAAGGGAAATTATTACAAAAATAATGCTTTAAACATAAGTAGAACGGTTATTTCCCTTTTGCAAGACAAAAGCAAAGTGACCCCGCAAACTTATACGTTAAAATAGGCTTTTAAAAGGGTAAAGGGAACACCCCTTCCCCCCCCCACCCCCAGATGTAGGGGGTAGACACATGCCCGAGGATCCGAAGGTATTGGGTTCACCATTTGGAGGAGCTTGACCTTATTCAGAAATGATCTTAGTCAATCTTAGTCTTAAATGGGTATCAGGTAGGACAAAAGTCATGGAAAGTAAAGGCGACCGGTGTGACGCCTGACATCACTCATCGAGCGCCGATTGGTGTAAAAATGTAGACCTAGCCCTTTGTGCCCAATACGCACGCATATATGCGTATGAAAGAAGAGTGACAATGTCCTCTATCAGAGAGACCTCTATCTATCTCCTTGTTGGAAATTTGTTTCCTTATCTTCTCGGCTAATTAACAATGGCGTTGTAAGGAGTCTACCACTGACTCTGCATATTTGCACTAAGAATAAGAACGCATATATGCGTATGAAAGGAGAGTGACAATGTCCTCTATCAGAGAGACCTCTATCTATCTCCTAGTTGGAAATTTGTTTCCTTATCTTCTCGGCTGATTAACAATGGCGTTGTATAGAGTCTACCACTGACTCTGCATATTTGCACTAAGAATAAGAACGCATATATGCGTATGAAAGGAGAGTGACAATGTCCTCTATCAGAGAGACCTCTATCTATCTCCTAGTTGAAAATTTGTTTCCTTATCTTCTCGGCTGATTAACAATGGCGTTGTATAGAGTCTACCACTGACTCTGCATATTTGCACTAAGAATAAGAACGAATATATGCGTATGTATGAAAGGAGAGTGACAATGTCCTCTATCAGAGAGACCTCTATTTATCTCCTTGTTGGAAATTTGCTTCCTTATCTTCTCGGTTGATTAACAATGGCGTTGTATAGAGTCTACCACTGACTCTGCATTTTGCACTAAGAATAAGAACGCATATATGCGTATGAAAGGAGAGTGACAATGTCCTCTATCAGAGAGACCTCTATCTATCTCCTTGTTGGAAATTTGTTTCCTCATCTTCTCGGCTGATTAACAATGGCGTTGTATAGAGTCTACCACTGACTCTGCATTTTGCACTAAGAATAAAAGTAACGCAGTGCTTCAGTATAGAGCGTATGTGTTATCAGTGATTTTCCTCGCTAGAAATATTTAAGCCGGTTCAGGAAAAAACTACTCCCCCGTGTTAACTTCATGGCGGCGCTCCTGACCATTGGAACCTTAAGCGTGAACGTCTCGGCATATCACAATGTCCTAGAAAAGAAGCTTTCTGTGTGTTGACTGTTGATAAACAATTTCTAGTGGTAAAGTTTTAATACATTATGGTGTGCTATATGCTGAAAATTTGTTTCCTATCTTCTCAGCTTATTAACAATGTCGTTGTACAGAGTCTACCACTGACTCTCAAATCCTTAAAAGCAGAACTCTGAGCTCTGTTTGTATAAATATATGTAGAGTGGGATAAGGGCGTGTGCAGTATGAGATGATTGCTAATCCTAGTTTTCCCTTCAGTCATAGGATTTTAATCTGCTTGGAGACCAGATCGACAATCATCATCCATCCACTTCACCAGCCATCCTTACCACTAGCCGTCAGAAGATACTACCATGGGGCCTGCCAAGATGTCTGTTCCTACGCCCAAGTAGTGACCAACAGTACTACTGGGAGAGATCCATCTCCAGGGAGCTGTATGGTGAAGCTAGAGGTTGCCTGTCTTTTTTGGTCTACAGTATTTGTGACCCTATATACAAATTGTACTTAAGACAATTCTGTGCTAAAATATAAACATTAGAGTAGCAGTTCAGGTGCAGAAGAGCTGGATAGTACCCTGGTGCCAACCATCCCAGATGCAGAAGTGATGTGCTTGGATACAGATGAGTTATATTCCAGAGGTTGTGATCACTCTTTCACCGAAGTACCTTGTCCACTGTGCCATAGTTCTATGGCATAGCTATGATGACCTTGGCTTCTACTGGAAGCAACCCTTGTTTTAGTCATATATAGATTGTCTTTGTCTCCTCCGTGTCATTGATTTTATTGAATTATTTTACCTTATCCGTGTATTCGTTACACTGATTACAGAATGTTTTGTAACTTTCCATTCAGGGTTTAGTGTCCATCTTTCACCGTTCCTAGTTGTCTGAAATGTGTGTATGGTATCACTATAGTACATATTTAACTGTGTTTGTTTTGTTGACTAGGATAGGAGACAATTCAGTTTGGGGGCTTAATTGAAGTAGTGAGGAAGTCAGGTCAAGTTGCACCTAGGAATATTTTCTGTTCTGTAGTGACATAATTTGCATCGCCTCACCCCTGAAGTAGGTTGGATGTTCATTGGAACTGCAGGATTCCGCATAGACCATTGCGAGCCAACATCTCAACATTTTATAACTACTTCAGAGTGCTATTTCGTTTATCAGGGGAAACCCTTCCCAAGGCATGTGACACCAGCAGTATGTGACACAAAGGAATACGGACTATGACCCATTCCCTGAATTTCTCACAATGGCAAAAACTATGAAAGTAAGGGTGAACCCGCTCCTGTGACCTTTGAACATTAGCAGTTGTTTTATCCTGTCCCTAGCAGCAGCTATGCTATTATATCCACAGAATTCACTGCTCAGTTAATGGGCGCTGGGAACAGTGGGGCCAGACACATTGAGCCCCCCCCCCCCCCCCCCATGTAATAAAGTGGCTCAGTGCC
>CAJHNH020000558.1:1115113-1210113 GCA_905116865.2 Candidula unifasciata
GACAAGCATATGGAGATCAAATAGCTTTACTACGACAGTAAAGAGGTGATTTCGCAAATATAATATCAGAAGTCGGCCTACAAATAAGCTGTGAAAATACAAATATATTGAATACGCCAATAACACGTCTAACAGTTCTAACAACAGAACCCCCCCCCCCCCCCCAACCCCCCCCCCCCCCCTAAATGATGACAATAAAGTAACAGATAGTGTACCAATTTAAGTTGTCATTTTGATGATCATGAAAACACTAAGAACGAAATTATGATGACACTAACGACAAGGCAACACAAGCCTTTTAAGTTTAAAGCCTAAAGAAATTATGGAACTCTAAATTGTGTCGTTGTAAAACCAAGTTACGAGTTTTCAATTCCCATGTTATTTTGTTTCCTTTTTGTAATACATGTCCAGTAAAAAATTCAAAAGCGACCAAAGACATGGAACAAAAGTTAATTCAAAAACAAAAAAACTGGGAGAATGAACAAGTATTCAGTCAGATGAATTCACGTTGAAGAAATAAGAGAAAAGTCTGGACGCTATGTTGGGCACATATTGAGAAGAAGCAGCCAGAAAATCATTAAAGAAGCAGTGAAACGGGAAACGGATTAAAAAAAAAAAACCAATGACGTAAGATAAACCCTAAACGAATGTCGAAAAAAAAGACCAAAGATGCTGGAGTGGATACCATCCATGGCGTCGACAAAACTGATCAGAATGAATAAATTAACTGATATACGAAGCCATGGCACAGTCGGCGTTGTAACTTAGGTATACAAACATGCTTAGTGCTTTCGTGGCTCCGGGTTTGATCCCAGCTGCGGGCAATTTATCAGCACAGACTGCCTTGTGCTTGTTTCGCCAGTGGTATCGACATATGACAATTCAGAAAGCAGTGACAAGCTACTGAACGTGAAATTACAGAATAAAATCATAAAAAGGGCAAATAAAATGTTGGAGTTGGTTCTGCAACGTCCTGTAAAGAACATGCAGATATCGACAATGGCACAACAATTAGCTATAGCTTGAATTTCCAGGGTGCTCCTAATATAAGCTCTGTCACAGATGTGCACCTCTCAGCCTTTCAAAATGATTCAGTTATAATGTGATATGGGGAGGCATGCGAATCAAAGCTCAGGGCGACGGCGAGAGGTTCCAAGCTCAGGGCGACGGCGAGAGGTTTCCGAGCCCAGGTAAGACCAGAGGTGACGTTCCTCCTCTCCATAGAACAAAGCATGAGAAGTATTGTAAAGACCACGTGTTGCCCATGCATCATGATCTACGTGTCTATCCCTTGTTTACTACAAAGGAAAGGTAACATCAGTACGTTAGGAACAAAACATGTTGCAGAAGCTGGCGGATGAGAAGAACAGTGCTCTGTCTGTCTGCCTGTCTGAGCTTCCCTCCTAGACCACCTGCCCATCAAGGCTAAGGGACCGTCCTAAAAGTGAGCCCTAGTTAACCAGACGAAACACACAACAGACGTGCTAAATCCAAAAGTAGTGTGAATAATAGAAATAAATTGAGTGCGCCGGATTCTTAGGGCTAGGTAGGAAGAGGCTTTGCTGAAAAAAAAAAATGGTCACGTTCAACCAGTTTCCCCGAAGGAGGAGCTTAATTTGATATTTGTGACTAGGCTATGTGAGTCATACAAAATGGCTTAGCACTGCAGGCAACCAAAAGCCCTGGGAAGGACTAATGCAGTGTTCATAAGATCTAAACAAAACACCCGAATACTGTCCCGACCGGCGAGGAAGTCTCTGCAGACGAGAGTTCATCGGCGACTCAGTCGGAAATGAATCTTGGGGTTCAGGCACCACATAATTTGTAAAAGTTATATATAATTGATATATAGAGTTGGAAATAGAGAGAATGGGAACACTAGGACCTCCAAGAGAAACCGTGAAGGCGAACACCGATGAGAGAACGAACGAACGAACGAACGAACGAACTTTATTTTCAAAGGGTCACAAATTGGGCACGTAGGCCCGTCTTACATTCGGCCCTTCCAGTCAACCATCTTTCGCACAGCAGTTAGAGAAGCCAAGGGTGCTGGGTTGGATTCCATCCATGATATCGAGGTGATAGCAGACGATAGAACGGAATGGAGAAACAGACTGAGAGCATATGTGGTGCAACAGGACAATGAATGAATGAATGAAATATCCAAGCATCCGTTAAATATTGAATGTTGAATTAAGAATCGACAGCACAGCATTTGGGACACTCCCAAAAGTGCTCAGTCCCCATTTTCAGCATCAAGCGAAGAGTTTCAATTAAGATTTAACCAGTAACCGTCTTATTGTATATCCGCCTCATCCTTCCTCTGAGTGTTGAGCGACGGCCAGATCCACTGGTAAATCCTCGCAGTGTCATTCTCCTTAGACCGTAATGATCTATCTGCGCCTCCGCACTGTTCACTCTCTTCTGCCTGCTTATTTCCCAACACATAGGCATGACCTGGAGAAAGTATTCAAAATATGCTAACTACCTGGGATCTTTGAAGTGATGCTTGCCACTCTGCTTGAAGCAAGCCTATTGTCACCTTTCTCAACATGCTATGTGAGTCGGTTACAATTATGGCATGTTTGAACTGCTAATTCTCAAGCCAGCAGAAGGCAGCAGAGACTGCCTCCACCTCTATTCTCAAACTAGACATTCTGATATCACATGCAAGGCGTTTCTGCACTAAGAGTCGTCCATTCGCCTTTGCTGTGAAACCCTGCTTCGTCTGCCCCTCAACAGAGCCATCTCTATAATCATATCACTTGGGCAGGAATTGTCATAAATCATTTGTTGAACTTCTGATTCTGCATATCTGGAAAACAATTCCTCACATACACAAACAAACACACACAAACACACACATAAACACACACACACAAACACACACACAGATACTTACTCAAACCACGCGTGTTTTTCCTGTATCTAACTGGACTGTATATAATTTGTTCTTTTGTAGATGAGAGCGGCTACAGTGATTTGAAAGCGGTGAGTTCTTTTCACGACATTCTGTCCACTTTGATGTTGTCAATGTCTTTTTCATCTCTACTTTCCTTCTCGTCATAGCTGATAACGCATGTGCATGTTTTTCTTTGTAGTACAGAAATAAGCCACGAACGAACAGACAAACAAGTAGATAGACAAATTGATCTATCCGCAGAAAGGCATGCGAATCAACTGACATACACACAAAGAGTTGTAAGCACAGATAAAAACATCGATTAGGTAGATTAAATCTATATATAACTGATAAATTATGCAGGCCTGCGTTGCCAATCCATTCCAACCGCCTCTGTATCCTTATTATAATCGACAGACATGCATCTGCCAAAATATAATCAACACAAAAACATACTGCCGTATTCTCTGTAATATTTAGACATTTGTGTCCAGATCATGTCTTTTCTATTATAGTCTCATCCTTTCCCTGAGTGTTGAGTGTCAGCTAGATTCTCTCATCTATTACAGCTTGCTAATATACTTTTCGTACGGTTTTATATCTTTTCTTGATTGTTTTTTTTTTATTAAAGAGCTTTTTTCATTTTTTTCATGTTGGCGGCACACTTTTTAGACAAACACAAATTTAGTGACACAGTAATTTAGTATATTTTCAAACCGCAGTTTATAAAAGGCATTGACACAAATTAATTACATTAGCTCGACGCACCTTCACGCTGCAACCGACACTCTAATATGTCGCGACACACATTTTGGAAAGCTCTGGTATGTTTTGCAAGGCACTGTCATTTCTTTGCGCATCTATTTTATGCGACATGCTTTTGATATACTTATTACGTGCATGTTTTTTTCCCACTCCATTTTCGTTGAAACTGCGCCAGAGTGGCCAAAGAGTTAAATCCATGTTTCCAAAACTTCGTCAACGAACATCGAGTGACAAATGAAAATTGTGTTATTGCTAGAATATTAATAATTCTTTTTGCCTTGTTTGAAGTTGGAATTCACATATGTGCTTTTGCCATTTTGTATATCCACAGATAATAGCCCTGAAAATTCGTCTTCTTCTTTTTCTTCTTCTTCTTCTTATAATTATTTTTCTTCTTCTTCTTCTTCTTCTTCTTCTTCTTCTTCTTCTTCTTCTTCTTCTTCTTCTTCTTCTTCTTCTTCTTCTTCTTTTTCTTCTTCTTCTGCTTCTGCAGTAAACCATGAGAATAAAAGACTAAAGAAGAAACATTCATTTTGAAAATCGGTACACCTTACGTTAATCTCCCCACGCTCTACCCATATACACACTAGGACACTTTTGATTGGTAGTTCTTGACATAAGGTTACGGAGGTGTTCCGCGATGCCGTTATTATCACATGTTGAATATTTCAGCACGCCAGTACTTTTAACTCTCCAAAAAATATGGAGCAACTGCCCCCCCCCCCCTTTTTTCCATAGAGAGTGCTGCAACCTATGTCAAAGGCAATCTCTTTCTCAGAATAAAAACTTAAATGCAAGACAACACGGAAAGCAAACAATATATCGGGACACACCTGTAACCTGCAGGAAAGTCGACCATCAACAAACTTGTGAATGAAAAGTGACCTGTTTTGTTTTCTGAGATTTACATGAAATTACCTAATATTCATATTTAAAATGTCTTACCTTTACAGAATTTTCCTTATCCACTTGATCGTCCAAAGTGTCTTCTCTGTTGCGTAGTTTCTCAGAAAAAACACCGTTATGAAACTCCTGGTTACGATTTGCGGTGCCTTGTTCTTTATTCTTCTCCCCATCACCAGTGCCTGGGCTACCCAAACACTGCATGGAAACTCGCTCACCACGACGGTCAGTTAGTGAGTCATTAGAATACTTTGAGTTCCGTGGTGAGTGCGCACTTAATGAAGTACGTGTTGGTGCCGGATCATTAACTACAGCAACTGATTTCATGGTCGGTCACAAGAGTTTGTTCCCTTAATTTAAAAAAAAAAAGCGAAATATGTCTATGACAGTATACTTAATTGACGAACTACAACAGGGGCACTGATATAAAGAAAACGGTTAGGAGGCGATTAGGGGAGAGGGTAGGCGTGTAACTTCTCAACCTCCTTATAAATTTTTTATGGGGTGCCACTATGTTCAAGTGCTTAGTAATAATACTTTGCTGAATTTCAAATTATTATATAAGAAATTATTTAAGAATAAACAAAAACTTGAGAAGAAAAAATCTATACAAAGATAATTTTAAAAAAAAAAAGGGGGGGGGGGGCGGAGAGGTTGTCAACACTATTATTGGTATACGCCACTAAAATGTTTATATCTTCGCCGCCAAGAACTGACTTATAGGTTTCACCGCATTGACTATTTTAATCTCTGTCCAGCAGCAATATTTTCGTTAATAGAAAATTCAATGTAAAAAACTTTACTAGCATCCCTAGTAATACAAGTTCAGAGAATTAAAAAGGTGGACGACGTACTGATAACCACATTCTAGATTGAGTTCCAACTGGTCTATAAAAAAGATGAATCTAGCATCACAGAGCCTAACAACATTATTAACATAACATAATATCTACCGTTCTTTTTAGAACGAAGTCTTTCGTTTTTTGAAGCCCCACCTTGGCTCTTGCCAGGGGCCGCAATATAGCCAGGCCATAAATATGGCCTAAGGGCTGAACGCGGTTTCTGGGACCTCTCCACGGTGATCCTCATCCACATGGTGGCACATTGTGTCATCGGGTGTTTATCGCTTGTGTGATGTCCTGGTGGGGTAGAAAGTCATTCAGTCAGTCATCCCCTTGTGGGATGCAATTTGTCGTTATTTTGAAGCCCAACCCTGGCTCATGCTAGGGGCCGCAATATAGCCAGCCCATAAATATGGCCTAATGGCTGAATGCGGTTTCTGGGACCTCTCAACGGGTGATCCACATGGTGGCACTTTGTGTCATCGGGTGTTTATCGCTTGTGTGATGTTCTAGTGGGGTAAAATGTACTACTACTAATCACAGATCTACTGGAATGGAAATGTCTTTTTACTTTACTGATACATTTATGTAGTAAAACATTTTAGAATTCTGAGGTAATGTAATGTAAAGTAAAAACTGCATACACGAGGGAGATGAATGGTTGTAGACCACGAGACAGACCAAGAAGTCGATGGACAGATAATGTCCATATAGACCTGCAAACACTTGGTGTCACCTACTGGAAAGAGAAGGCCAAGCAGAGACGAACGGAGGCGTGTGATATCTGCAGCAATACACCTCAAGGGCTCGGAATGCTGAAGAAGAAGAAGAAGAAGAAGAAGAAGAAGAAGAAGAAGAAGAAGAAGAAGAAGAAGAAGAAGAAGAAGAAGAAGAAGAAGAAGAAGAAGAAGAAGAAGAAGAAGAAGAAGAAGAAGATGATGATGAAGATGATGAAGATGAAGAAGAGGAAGAAGAAGAAGAAGAAGTAATTTAGAATATTTCACCAGATACAAACCAAAGCCTTACACAAAGTAACTATTATTCGTGTAGCAACATCTTTTATCCTAAACCACAACAGCGTCAAAGAACAAAAGCTTCCATTTTATTTTGTAAAGAATGAATTTTAAATATATACTTCCAACAGAAAAGACACCAGCAAAGGGACCCGTTTAAGTTAAAAGTAGCAACTGTTTCTTTTGTTTCTCCTCCAAACCGTTGGAGTAATATCGGAATAATTAGCAACATTAGAGTAATATAATCTAGAATATTCCAACTACACAATCCAAAGAAAGATTTATGCAGTGTTTTTCCTGTAGCAACTTTCCTTATAAACCACAACACAATCAAACAACAGAAGTTTACAAGTTTACAGGGGGAAAAAAGGGGGGGGGGGAATTAAAAATATCACATTATAAAACACATTGGCTCACTCAGCTGAAAAAGTAACAATAGTGATCCGTATCACTGGAGGAATATCTGTATGTTCATGTTTCTGGTTACCAGAAACCCGGACTCTTCGACTGCTGCATCGTCTGCGCGCAGTCACAAAGCGTGTGATTGATACGTCCTTTCGTGAATAAGCTTGAGCGATGGGATGGACACAGGGTGAACTGTACCACTCAGTGATTTCCTTTCAGTGTTTGAAATAACAAGTGTCAGGGCTGGATTTAAATGTGGGTTAGTGAGTGAAATTGAAACCTACAACTAGGACAGCACCATGAGCGATTAACACGTTGTGACACAGAGTAAAATGTGCCATCGTTACAAAGTGACCTTAAGTTCAGCCAGGGTGGAGCTGCAATATCAATACATTTGGTCCAATATTGGTGGGGGTGGGGGTAGTGGATGAGACCGTAAGCTATATTATACCCTAAGGTGGTTTTATACATTTTAGGTATTCAATTCGTATATATCCAGATTATTTTCTGTTAAGTCACCACATCACGAGAGATTTACGGAACCCCATAGTAAAAGGGGGTTGGTGTTAAGGTGGTTAGGTTCACGTTAATCTCTCCAAAATAGAGTAGGTTACTTTTCATTCACAAGTTTGTTGGGCTGGTCAACTTTCCGGGAGGTTACAGGTGGGTCCCGCTCTGTTGTTTGCTTTCTGTGATGTCTTGCATTTAGATTTTCATCTCGAGAAAGAGAATACTGTCGTGAAATGATAGTCATTACACATCGGTTTGTAAGGCTGATAACCTGTCTTACCTGTAATCTGCACAAAATTCAAACTTGGACTCGCCCAGAAATATATAGTCCCTTATATCTATATATATAGGCCTGTATTGGACAACATTATTATGTCTGCCTTTTCTGGTTACTTTAACTAAACTCCACTTTTAAATGTATATCTCTTGGGGATATATTTACGGAGTTAATTGAGGTTTCTTGGAAACCGATTTACTCCTTGCCCCAGTATACAAGGAACTTCTTTTGTACCAACACCTGAAATGTCTATCTGACGCGATTCTCCTTGCCAGCTTCTCAAGCCTCCAGATGTGTTAATCTGTGCCTGTATACTTTAAATTTTCAAGGCAATCTGGATAGGGCAGTTTTACATATGCTTGGGATGTATATTTTCTGAAGAGCTGGCAGAAGATTCACAGTCTCACCAACATCCACCAACATCCAACCACCAGAACCAACTTGTTACCCACCAGATAACACCTGTGAAGGTTCCTGACATCTCCAAAAATGGGGGAGATTGTGCCTCAAACAGCTACCAGTGCCAGAGCTTAATGTGGCTCTAAGACATTGTGTGTCCTTACTGGTGATATAGACATGCTACATAACGATACAGTTGCTGTATAGTGAAGTACTCTTGCTACTTGATCCAGTGGAGCAGAATTCCCAGAGTCAAAGACAGTCAAATCATCCGGAGCTGAGGGAGGCATCATAGACAGAGAAAAGAGAAGATAAGTCTAATGCTTCACATGATGTTGTGTTCCTCACAGCTCCCTGTGTCCAATGATGAGAAGATGTCACCTCCAGGACCGGCTGTCTGCCTAGTTTCCTTAGGATTTAGACATTAGTGCTGAAATTCTTTCACTGATAGCTGGAATCCACTTTAATTGTTTTTGTACAGATATTATACTAAATACATGCATTCATTTTCATGGCTGACTTAGGTTTCTCTATGTCACCTTCTTAAGTGTTTAGCAGTTGTATGTGTATGTATCTTCATTATATGTGTTAACATGGTTATGATAATGAACTATCATAACCTGGGGGCTTTCTTTAGTAAGTAGTGGGGGTGTCCAGCCAAGTGTGCCTAGAAATATATATATATATATATATTGACATATTTTGTAGTGCCAATACTTGAGTTGCCCTACTCCAGAGATAAGTTGATCGTATATTGGCCACGGGGAATCCCTTAGACCAATACGAGCCAAACGACTCAACAAAATTATCTCTGAGTGCTGCTGGTTCTGAAGGAGAAATCCTTACATTAGGCACGCGACAGGAGTGATATGTGACAAATGCATGTGACATAGGTTGCAGCACTCTCTAGGGGAGTTGTGTTAAGACCAGTTTTTCCATGTTTTTGGAGTGTTAAAAGTGTTGGTGTGCTAAAATATACAACATGCGATATCACTTCAATGTGCGGAACACCCGCATAACCATGTGTCAGGGTGTCAGGTTCAGGAACTACCAAACAGAAGTGAGCTAGTGTGTATATGGGCGGGTCGTGGGGAGATCAATGTTACTTTCACCGATTAGGATTAGTAGTAGTCTCAGTCCAGTTCACGTTCATCTACACACCGGCTGACCTTTCATTCATACTTTCTCAAACTGGGTACATGTAACGTTAATCTCTCCACTCCACTCCCATATGGAGCAACTGGCCCTAACACCCCCCCCCCCCCCCCGAGAGCTCTGCAACACATGTCACAGGCATTCTCTTTATCGGAATGAAAACGCAAATGCAAGACAACACAGAAAGCAAACAATAGAGCGCGACACACCTATGACCTTAATAAAAGTCGACTAGCCCAACAAACTTGTAATGAAAAGTGACCTACTTTGTTTAGTAAGATTTACTGTTCTACGTTGGAGGGGTGTCACGTTGTCTTGTCTCCAATTACATCAGCGCTGATGTTGCATGTTCTATACTATACGAATATAGACGAATGATGAGAATACCCTGGACAGATAAGAAAGAGTATAATGAAGACGTTTTCAATGAAACTGACTCACGAAGAGAACTGATTGCCCACATCAGAAAGAGATAATCTACATACTTTGGTCGTGCGATGAGACGGAGAAAACTGGAGTGCATCGTGATAGTAGTAAAGTCGGAGGGGAGGAGAGGCAGAGGGAGACCGAGAGAACATATGCTAGACAGTCTTACACTATGGCACGGAGGTTCATTAGAGCTGATTGAAAGTACACAAGACAAAAGGTTGTGGATAGACATGACTACCAACGCTACACAGCATAGATTTAAGGAAGAAGAAGAGGAGTTTTCCTCTTCTTCTTCTTCGCTTTCTCTTTTACCGCTGTGGGTATCGAGGGAGATATAAAATTATGTTTCTAGCTCTTCTGGCTGCCTCGACTATATGCACATCGTGCTGTTGTAGAGTTTCTCTGATGTTATCCTTCCATCTTGTTCTTGGTCTACCTCTTGCTCTACGTCCTTCTTCTCTTTCCATGTATTTGAAGAGGGGTCAAAGCAGCTAATTTAGGAAAACTTCAAAATATGTATGCTTTTTAAATATAATGATTAATGGAAATATACTGTCGTTTAATTTGTACAGAAAATAGTAATAAAGGATGTGTTTGCAAAATCTCATAACTTTTATGATAGAACCCTCTAAAAGGCTCTGAGTTAAAACTTAATCAATTTGTATACATGCACAATAAATTAAAAGAAAACTGCATTTAAAATATTTGTAGAGACAATCATATTTGTGAGAGAAAGTCATATTTGTGGGAGAAAATCGTATTTGTGAGAGAAAACCATATTTGTGAGAGAAAATCATATTTTATTCTTTGAGGTCTCTGCAGATTGTGAGACCACCAGTTGTAACTTATTTAGCGTATACCTAAACCTGAGACTGTACGGTGTCAAGTGAGACTGCTACTCAGCCAGTCCTTTCGGTGCCTTCTTCACAGTCAGGGTCTACGGAACTTTATAGTGTAGACATACGTCTCTGGAGCCCGCTTCCTCTGGAAAATTTGAAATAGGATTAAGGGTTTTACAATTCATAGTATTTCAAACATATTTTATTATTATTATTATTATTATTATTATTATAACTATTATTATTATTATAAACTATTGTTATTATTATTATTATTATTATTATTACTGTTATAACTATTATTATTATTATTATTATTATTATTATTATTATTATTATTTCAAATAGCTCAAAATCTTTTTAATTCTAATTAGTCTAATTTTTTAATATTGTGACGCGTTTTCACGAATTGCTGTAATATTTTTTTTTAATTTTAGTCTTTTGTTATTGGTCGGCTCTGTGGCTAAGTCGATGCGAACGCTTCGTAATGCCAAGATGCAGGTTTTATCCCAGCTGCGGACCATGGGCCTTGCGCTGGTTTCGATGGTGGTATCAAGAAAGCCGACCGTCCAGAAAGCAATGGCAAACTACTGGGCGTAAATTTGCCAAGAAAAAACCATACAACAGCCAGGCTGCTGGGGTTGGTTCTGCAACGTCCTGTAAAGGATATGCAACTAACCTTTTGTTATTGAGCTCCCAATGTTTTCTTTGAGTAAGCGCCCCTGTCCACGAAAAAACTTGACTTAAATGGATCTCCAAGACACCCCCCCCCCCCCCCACACCCCCCGTACTTCTCTTGCTGGATTTGAACTCTCTGAGACTGCGGTTCGCACACCTCTTGATGTTATCCTTCCAATTGTATCGATGTCTACACCCTGTTCGCCTACTTTCAAAGTAAAGTTAAAAAAAAAATTATTATCGGCTGTCTCTAAATGTAGCCAAAATATTTCATGACTTATGTGTGTGTGTGTGTGTGTGTGTGTGTGTGTGTGTGTGTGTAAGCGTGTGTGTGTGTGGTAATTTGTATTTTAAATATTCTTTTTTCAGCAACTTAGTTTTCATTGCCAAGTTTCCCATACCCTCTGTATTGGACCTCTCCTACCTCCTCCTTGATCAAATATGACCTTTTCTTCTGTGTATCCCTATCTCCAGAGACTCATTTCGACTTTCTAATTGCTTGTTCATTGTGCACGTTGAGGCTGGTGATGCTTTCCTGAGAAGAAACGTGCCAACAGGTCGTTTCATATTGCCACTTTATTATGCAAATTTATTTCCCTAAGGATGGAGACGTGATTGTGTATTGGTAGTGATTTAATTAGATTTAGCCTGTTCAGCATTTCTATGTTATTGCTAGGTTATATAGAGTTTTTTTTTTTTTTTCAGCTACTGACTTTTTATCTATGGCCAAAACGTTTTTATTTGTTGTTTATAAATGTTGTTATATTTAGAAGGTGTTACTTTTCAGATATTTTCTTTTTGTCATTTATATTGCAAACAATGTATGTGGGAGGAGGGGGGGGGAGTGTTTTTCTATGAGAGGGAATGAAAGAGTGGACTGGCTTGCTGGCAGGGTTAGGGTAGTCACAATGAGTAGATGTCTTCAATGCTCCCGGGGAGGCAGGAGAAGGAGGAGATGATTCGGGAGACGACGGTGAATTTGCAACCTTGACAAGACTTCGAGTTATGAGGTATGAGTTAGATTATCTTCACAGCACTTCGGGCACATCCATAGGCGCTCAGATTCCCCTCTCATCATATTCATCAGCCTCGTGCGGTTAATAGTACCAGTCCTATGTTGGTTAACAAGACTTCGCGTGCGTTCAGTGTGCTTCTCTGTGCCGATCTTTACTCCTAATTCGAGGACAAGACTCCACGATCTTCATGTCAAAAAGGTGTTTCCAGACATGAACGCTATGTAGGTAGCCAAAGAAGAATTGTAAACCAAAACAGAACTGAAGTTATCACTAGCCACATGCTGAGGGAGATGCTGAAGATGAGATCCGAGTGCTTATAGACTTGTCCAATGTGGGATGAGGATGATCGGTCGATCAACTAACTAATTATATGAGTTTAAGGAGTAGTCGTATGTATCACGTGCAAAGATCAACGAGAAGAAGATAAAATTAACTGTGTTCTTAACTTAAAATAAAACAGAAAAGTTACAAGTGAATGATTGAACGAACGAATGGACGAACTTTTTTAAAAGGGATTAAGAATTGTTTCAATAGCAAATGATTTTCTTTTTTTAAGTGTTGAAAAAACAGGACAGGATTGAACGGGAAAATAGAGAGACACAAACAAATTCCATTTTACCAGGCGTAGCCTTTGTCGTCTGATAAGGAAATAGGGAGACACAAAGAAAATTCAGTTTACCTAGGCGTAGTCTTTGTCATCTGATATGGAAATACAGAGACGCAAAGAAAATCCAGTTTACCTAGGCGTAGACTTTGTCACCTGATATGGAAATACAGAGACGCAAAGAAAATTCAGTTTACCTAGGCGTAGTCTTTGTCATCTGATATGGAAATACAGAGACGCAAAGAAAATCCAGTTTACCTAGGCGTAGTCTTTGTCATCTGATATGGAAATACAGAGACGCAAAGAAAATCCAGTTTACCTAGGCGTAGACTTTGTCATCTGATATGGAAATACAGAGACGCAAAGAAAATCTAGTTTACTTAGCCGTAGACTTTGTCACCTGACATGGAAGACACAGGATGTGACATATCGACAGTCTGAAGTATAGGTAAAAATAACAGACCTTTTTTGTTTGTTTGTTAAACCAGTGAAGTATCAGGCATGTGACGCGTGGTCAACACCTTTACTTCTCAAGACTCACGGCTAACTCTAAATATAAATAGGCCAACTGGGTCAACGGGGATTCCCGTACTTGTGCAAGAATTGAGTCCCTCTGTGTTAACAGTTTTTATCGAGGAGATGTATACACAAATTAAACTACAGTTTAATTAATTGTCTACATATTTTATAGAACTGTACGTCATTTTAAAGGTAAATAAGTGTGCCAAATATACAGCCGGACGTGTCAAGACTTTAATTGGTACCCATTTGAGGCGTGATCGACTTAGAAGCCACAACCTTTTTTTTTTGGGGGGGGGGGGGGGGGGGGGATCAAACTCCACGAACCCCTTGCCGCTAAACCACAGCGGCTCCCTCAGTCTGTCTACACACTCACCCATATTGTAATACAGGTTACGTCATATCTGTTTTGTGGCGCCACAGTATAGCTGAGCTTTATGGCTATCGTTCTTCTTCTTCTGTCGTAGCCCAGTGTCGTGGTTTTCTGTATTTGTCTTGTGCTTCTCGGGGGGCTTGAGTAATGGATTTGTTCAACTTTGTGCAGGTTTAATCCACACCCTTCATCCATGTCTTTCTTGGTCTTCCTCTTGCCTTCCTACCAGATGTTATGCTATAAAAAGTCTCATATGCAGTCTGGTCTGGCTGCATTCTCACCAGATGGCCAACCCATTTAATTCTTTTTATGTCAATATAATTCAAACATGGTCTTATTCAAACTTTCTCTCTAATACTGGTATTCGTAACCCTGTCTCGTCTAGTTTTGTTAGTGACCTTGCCGAGGCAGCGCATTTCACATACAGTTATTTCAGGTTCTAGTCCCCTATTCATTGTCCATATTTGACACTGATAACATAAAGTACATGACTATAATTGCTAAACGATAATTTACCTAGAAAAACCACAACAGCTAATAACAATGCTGGGGTTGGCTCTGCAAAGTCCTGTTAAGGATATACGCAACTAACCATTTTTAAGCCTATACGATTAAACAGGGTTTCCGAGATTTGCACCTGTTTTATTCTCCTCCTTGAGAAAGTTATTTTTTTTCTTCGCGTTCACCATCTGTAACCTCTGGCGGAAAGTTCTGGTTGCTCGTCCACTTCTGGACCCCTGTCCTATTTCAGAACCTGAGTGTTGCGTGCCCATCCATTTTACAAATCTGACCCGTTCGTATTGTTGATTCCTTTCTTCTCTGGCAGATGCACTCCGACATAGAAGGAAGCTCACCATTAGTCGACTCTTTCAACATGCTTTTAGGTAGGCAGTGAGTCTGTTCTTGTTTTCCCTACAAAACGGCCCCGGAACCCACACGAGAGAGATAATTATATTGCAGGTTGCAGTCCTGGTAAGAACCAAATATGGAAGGGGAAAAAAAAGTCTACACAAGGCAACTAATGACACTACGAAAAATCCTACTGGAGAGGAGGGAGCTGCGTGGTCTAGATGCATGGCGTCCGACTCGAGTGGCATGGGTTTCGATTTCAATCCCCGGTAAGGGCTGGGAATTTTTTTTAGTAATCCATCCTGGTCTCAGGATAGTGAGATCGGACGCCCGTGTGCATTTTTTGTGCACATAAAACACCACTGGCATTTGGAAATCGAAAAGAGTAGCCTAACGGCGCTGCCCGGGCAACATTTGGAGTTAAAAATCTACCCAAAGTATTTAAGATTCCTCGCCGGTGCTACAGAGCCTGTGCACTGGGCTGGGCTGATGTTGATCCGTTGTTCAAACCTCAAACCTTACTTTATGGGTTGGTGCCGCGAAGATTGATCAAGGGATCTGGCCGATACTCGACGCTCAGAATAAAGGTGAGACATACAATCAGACAGCTGCTGGTACCATCAGATTTAGAACTCCACTGGCTGCTGAAGACGAGGACGGAGCGTTTGCGAGAATGCCTCTGGTGCTGTTTTAAATTAACACAGACAAATGTGGAAAAAAAGAAGAACTGAGATTGAACCTATACTTCACTCATAAAAAGCAAGGGGTTTTCAATTGACAAGTCTCTCTGGAGACAGGCCGAGCCATAAAGAATAAACAGCTGGTACCTTGAAGTCGGATCTTCTCACCATTCACAAGCATTAACAATGCACCCAATGTTCACTGCACGCAGATTCACAGCCTGGATAAACACGACATAACCTGTCTGAGACAAAGAAAATATTTTAGGTATTGAATTCATATATATCTAAATTTTTGTTTTTGTTTTGTTAAATCACCACATCACACGAGGTTTAGGGAATCCCATTGGTGGGGGTGTAAAAAAGGGTGGGGGGGGGTGTATAGGGTTAGCGGTAGTCGATAGTTATTTAACACTAGCCCTAACCCCCCCCCCCCCCCCCCCCCATTTTTTAAACCCATACTAAGTTAGGGATTTCCCTAAATCTCGTGTGACGTGGTGACCTAACAGAAAAGAACCATAATCAGTTTGATTTCTTGTGTTTATAACTTTTGGACAATTCTATAAATATTCTGAAAATATATATGACATCATAATTAATTTTTTTTTAAACATGCAATGCTTTTGTTTTGTGTAAAATTATTTTATCATTTAATTGCGTCCGACTTTTAATGATTGCACAGGTCGGTCAATACTCTTCAACTTTGACCCCAGCCTTGGAAACGAAAACAAACCGAGAATACTTTTTCTGTGTGCGCTGAAGTAATAATAATAATAATAATAATAATAATATGTGTTTTTTGTTGTTACAAACTTCGGATTTGACTTTATTACTCTATAAGTATGTAATTATAAAACAGTATTTAAGGAAGTTGCCAGGTAATTAATAATTATACAATAACTATAACAAAGTCCCATTGATTTTTAATTTTAGAGAAAGTTTAAGTTTATCATAAACTTTATGAAGATGATTATGACACTCAATTCAATCTTTAATTTCAATTTTTTTTAGTATAAATATTTTTAATGCGTGTAGATTATGAATATAACATGGTTAAAATCAAGTAGACCTTCGGTATGTAAAAGACGTTCGTATAACTATGAGGAAGTTGATATAAAATATTCAAATGTTTTGACTAGACTCCGATGTGTCAAGTTTGTACATTGTATCTAAGTAAATTGTAGTGAACTTGAAACTGTAACGAAGGCGTCGTTTGTTTTAGTCAATTTTGCTCTGTGATTTTAATTTTACTATTTAATCAAACTTTAATACTATATTCATAATCTTAATCTATATCTGACTATGTCTAATTTTTACTTTGCACTCAGTAGGATGCACTTTTGGGTTCTCCTGTCAAATCCGGACGAAGAATAAAAAGCCTTGGACGACTTAGTCAGAGTTCTCTCCCTTGGCCGCACTGCAAACAGTGATCGGAAAAGCCACAACGAAACAAACGACACACTTACCTATCATCATACGGTTGCGTGTAGGGCTGCGTACGGTTGCGTGAGGCATTGTGAAGGGTTGCGTAGTCATCATACGGTTGCGTGTAGGGATGCGTAGTGTTTGGTTTTGAGTTAGGGGTAGGTTAGAGTTAGGGGTAGAGTTAGGGGTAGGGTTAGGGTTTAAAGTTAGGGGTAGGGTTAGGGGTAGGGTTAGAGTTAGGGTTAGGGTTAGATGTGAAAATTTTGACGTAGGATTTCGAAATACTGGCCGACAATCTGATGTTTGTGGGAGTGGGGGTAGGGTTAGGGGTAGGGTTAGGGTTAGTGGTAGGGTTAGGGGTAGGGTTAGGGTTAGGGTTAGATGTGAAAATTTTGACGTAGGATTTCGAAATACTGGCCGACAATCTGATGTTTGTGGGAGTGGCGCCACTGAAACTCTGCCAAATATGACGCCAATAGCGTGCGGCTGGTGCCCCCAATCGTTGGCGAAATGTGCGTTTGACCAGCATCCAGAGGCCCTCGATTGTTTGTGTGTGTATGGGACTGTGCGCGATTATAGGGAACTCTGGCGTCAAAATTGTCAAATCTAACGCTAAACTTAACCCTACCGCTAACCCTAATCCTAATCCTACTCCCTAGCCCTAACCCTTACCCCTAACCATGCAAATTTATCGATCATTAAAGCATACAAATCGGCAAAAACCAACAAACACAACACACCCAAAAAAAACCAGAATTGTCTTGCAGCGTCGAAAAAAACCCAGATCTGGGGGAAACAACCAAGCATTGGCAGCCCTGATGTCGACGTGACTGTCTTCTTTGTTTCGTTGGCTTTTCCGATCACTGTTCGCAGTGCGGCCAAGGGAGAGAACTCTGACTAAGTCGTCCAAGGCTTTTTAGTCTTCGTCCGGATTTGACAGGAGTACCCACTTTTGTAACAGTCAGCAGTGTTACTTACTATTACATTTCCTTATACCCTGGAACATCAAGATGTTCATTATTATGGATGACCTGTTTTGTAACCCAGTGTTTCTCAACTTTTTTCCCCAATACATATGACCTACCAAAGGAGATGAACTTGTTTTCATGGTACATCTGATAGCTGATCAAGCATAGAAACTAAAATAAAAGCTGAATTTTTGTTAAATTAGATGCCCCCCCCCATCCCCCCCCCCCCCCCCCAAAAAAAAATAATTATCAGCTAATGTGGCATTTGCTATTGCTCAGAGGTTAGATAGTCTTGATGGGTTAATCCTACAAACTGCAGTCTTGGCAAAGAAAACCTGCCTACCCTACCCCGTTATGTGATTAGGCAAAACAGTCTTGTCACCCACATGGACTTTTCCCTGGCCCACCAGTAATACCACTAGTTAGCAGACTGACAAGCTAACAGACCGTCTAATCAAGCAGCAAAGTAACTCACTGTCTAGTTTCTCAATCAAAAGCAGCAACTAACGTCTTTTTTTTTCTTCTCCTTTTACCTTATCATCAGACTTCAGACTTTCCATGTAAAATGAAGCCAGAGAATGAACAGTTATTTGGTTCAAGAATCTCGTTCGGGCAGGGTAAAACTGCCACAACAATACTCACAGAAGGTGGCTATTACTACCCTGTTATACACGAACCCTACAATCTCAGAGCTGCTGATAGACAACCACGCCCATGGACATCCTCATCCAGCCCAAGAAAAGGGGACCGACCTATGCACAGAACAACACTCACCATTGCAAAACCACCCTGGTCTCCTGATTATACAACAATTCATAAACAGGTTAGTTATAGTTACTTAACTTAGTGTTCATCATCATTATCATCAACATCATCATCCCATAACACTACGTTTCGTTGGGTCACCAGTTTCTGTTGACTGTCTGATTAGCTCTTTCCACCTTTGGCGGTCAGTAGTGATGGACTTCATAGTTGCATGCCTGAGGCCTGTCCAGTCAGTCAGGTTCTGTACCCAGGTCTTTCTTGGTCTGCCTCTTCTCCTCATTAGGCGAGGAGAGGAGTGGGTCAAAGTGTCACCTGAACAGTCAGGCTTGTGTAGAGTCATAATCACGCTGAGCCGGGAATGCAGAGAATGGCCAGCAGGTGCCACAGAGGTGGAAATTCAGCAATTAATTCAAGATAATGCTCGCTCAGAGGATTTGATCATTTACCAGATGGTTCAGTGGCAAGAGGCAAAAGAAGTGCTTGAGGCTTCTTAGCGAAAGCTAATGGTTGACGTTTGATGCAGGAGAGCCTAGCATATGATACCACAACATCCAGCTTAAGAATGGAGGTGGAGGCAGTCACTGCTGCTTTCCGCTGGCTAGAGAACACGACACACACACACATCATGATTGTAACTGATTCAGAAAGCATGCTGAGGAAGATCAGAACAGGTATGCTTCGTGCAGAGTGGCATGCTTCGCTGCGGGGGACACGGGTGAGGAGTATTGTCTGGATTTTTTCACCGGGTCACGGCAGTGTGTTGGGAAATGAACAGGCGGACAGACTGGCTGGCTCTGCACAACTTGGTGGAATACTGATACATGATAAGGCAGACGTGGTTAGTGGCTTGTGGGAGAGCGTCTACAATTCGAGGAGCAGATGGATCACCACAGTCTGGTGAGATTGATGCAGTTGGGGGGTGACGAGAGGTTATGGCAGATGCTCGAGGCTCAGAGGAAAGGCAAGACGGACGTTAAATCAGAATGCTACTGACACCATTAGTATCGGAACTCTTCACTGGCTGCTGAAGATGGGGATGGAGCGCTTATGGGAATGCTGTGATGTCGGTTCTTGAATCAAATCAAAATCAATCAAATCCTCTTCTCCTCTTTCCCTCTACAGAGGCCTGCAGTGTTACCAGTGTAAACTTAGTGTTACCAGACTTTAAAAAAAAAGGACTTTGGCTTCCAGGTCTACCCAGCCTTAAATGGGTACAAGATAGAGTTGTGGGAAGTAAAGGTGGCTGGCGTAATGCTGACCACATCACCTACCAAGTGCCGATTACTAATCCAGACCATAACTCCTGCAACAAATATGCTTAATGTAGCCCACAAAAATGCCACCAAATTACTAAATGCATGTAGCTAATTTACACAGACTGACTGTTGAAGTCAGCTCTTCAACTGATCTACAGTATCATATCTCTTCACTGTGTCTAAACCTGATCTGATATTTCTTGATGGATGGACACAAATCCACCCCAGGCATTATTTTAAATACTGGTCCCAGGGCTTCTAGATTACTTCCAGTCCAAAAAATATAGAAAGATCCTCTACTTATTTATAATTAATTAATTAATCAGTGCCTCTCCCAGCACCTGGTTTACTCTGTTACTGCTGTCTCCAAACCTTTAATGGTTAGCATTAGGGTGCATCGTGTTGTAGTTTCTCCTTGTTTTCCTTTACCACTTGGCGTGATATCCTAAGCCAGGGCTCTTTAAGTTGCGGCCAGTAGGCCAGATTTTTTACCATTGCCAGTTGTAAGCGTTTTCCAACCTTTTAAAATGTTTAGGTAAATTAGTACATTTCTCCTAATTATCCTTGCTAACAGCCAATATGTTAGTATAGTCTTTTATCATGTGCCCCTTCCATGCAATTAGTAAAACAATTGTTAACAGAATACAATATTATTTTAGGATTTCAGTGGAAGCAAGACTTTAGAACCAGCCAGTTTTCAAAGTCAATGTAGATCCATGCATACATCCCAGATACAGTTTGGCACAGTTGAGGTACCCGACCGCTTCATATCAGACCATATGAGTACATACAGAAAACAAGACAGAACTGTTGTGAGTATAATTACTTTATAATTTACCTGATTATTTTGTTTAACCAGTGTTTTTGAATGTTTTTGAAACAGCAGTAATGCTATCTTTGTATTTATAAATATTGTTGTATGAATAATAATATATATTAGTTGCATAATAATGAGGTAAAGGTCACTTTTTCACTCCTTTAGGCATATTGGGAATGTAGGGCTAGACCTAAATTTGTATAGACCAATCAGCACTTGGTGGGTGATGTGGTCAGCCTCTGTTAATAATTCCTGCCTCTAATTCAGAAATAAAAAAACTTGTTTGGAAGCTGCAGAGATGTGGTTTTGTTGAGGAATGATGAGAATACTGTGAATGGATATAAAAGAGTAATGAAGTCTAGAAAGAAACTGTCCCATGAAGAGAACTGAAAGAAAGAGACAATCTACATTACTTAGTTTAAATATTCACTTGTCAGTGAAATGTTTATTTGCCAATCTTTCTAGTTGTTTAACATCATCTGTTCAATATATAATATTCCCCAGGTGCGTTCCGGGACCCCATTTTTTGGGGAAGAGAATAGATCCGCCCTCCCTTAACAAGCATGTCGTTTACAGGAGGTTGCATTTTTTATTGGCTGTTGTGGCTTTTGTAGGCAAATTTTGTGTTCATTAGTTTTCCATTGCTTTCTGAACAGTCACCTCTCGATATCACTGTCGAAATCAGTGTAAAATACACCATCCACAGCTGGGATCAAACCCAGCACTCCAGCATTGCAAAGTGCGTCCGCAACGCCTAAGCCACAAATGCTGACATGTGGTACCTCAAAATTCAGAAATAATCTTTTCTGAGACAGTGTTCAAATTCCAAATCATTCAGTTCCAAGGAAATTTTTCTCATTAAAATATATTGGAAACTAGATTAATCTGTTCCAGGGTCTACCAGACTAAAATTTTATAATGTATTTTCCATTATAGAGTACACTGTAAATATAGTAACTCATGATGATCATATTTGAATACAAACAAACATGAATAAATTAAAAAAAAAGGTATGAAAACATTGTATTTGCTGTATTTTTATCAAATGTTTGGAAGGTGATTTAACTTCTGTGAAAACATCAGAAATCCTTTCTGGTGTTTCATATCGTTGTTGTTCACCCCTTGTAGAGGTTCTAGGGTTCACTAGTTTTTGTTGACAGCCAGTGTTCCAGAGTAGTCTGGTGTGGCGACCATTTTATATTTTTATTGATTGTTTGATATGTTGTTGTTGAAAAAGTTAACAACATCTGTTAACTAGGGCTTTATCAGAGTGCCACCTCTCAACGGTTTCCTGTATTTTCGACCACATGGTCACAAGATCCTGAATTTCAGCAGTGCTAATCCTTCCAGTTAATCCACCCCCCCCCCCCCCCCATTCCCACAATCCCCGCTTTTTTTCTCCCTGAAAGAAATTTCTTCTGCAGTTTTTTCCTTCTGCTGCGGGTGAAGATAATGAAGCTCTTGCATTGTCAGCTCAGTCGTGTGAGATCACCACATACCAGGTGTTAGGTTTCCAAGGTGGCGTTTGAGTTATGAGGCTAAATTTACTTGCAATTTTCATTTGGATTCCAAACTAAGTTTTGCGGCATTAAAATTCCAAGGTACCACTTTACAACATGCCAGCTGCACTTGTAAGGGCAAACAAAGAAGATATATAATATGGAAAATGAATCTAACAATGGGCTTAGTCTTTTCCATGCTGACTGCTTTGTCTGTTTTGCAGAGTGCTAGGCCCTACCTTAAGTCCTTAGAGAACAAGCTGAACCAGATAGAAGGAGCAAAGGTTAAAGATGTGATTAAGCCAGACAAGGAACCACAGAGTTACTGGTCCCAATACAACAGAATACACAATAAACTGGGTCTGCTGAGGGGTCCAGGAGTAGAAAGAGAGTACCCAGTCAGGCTCCAGTATGACCCTATTACAGGTGAAGTTACATGTTGTTGTCATCATTGCTAATTTTAACTCTTTCAAGTCCACATTTTTTCTGGGGTTTGAACAGCATTAATTTTGAGCAGAATTTCTTGACTACAACACGACAAAGCTAAAACCTTCCTGAAGAAAACGTTCTGGCTGCATTGGTACATATAATGTATCAAATTAAAGATAAAAAAAATAAGTGCAGAATAAATCTAAACTATTTAAGTGTCAGTATTACAACAAAAATATTATTAAAATCACACAACATTCAAGGATGTTAACACATATGAAGATTATTTACATAAACAATTGTTTGCTTACCTTAGATTTTTACTTGTTCAACAACCTATAGGTATGTCACTTAGATATCAATCATAATATCAGGACTATTGTCACCATCTGGCAGAGATTCATCAACGACAGAGGAGTTTGAACAGTTCTAGACATTTTTCCTTATAATTTAGTAAAGAAAAATCACATAAAAATGGTATCACATATAAATACATTTTTTTTTCCTTTGAAGTCTGAGTACATTTGCCTGAGAGGCAAGGAACCACAAGTGTGCATACAAAATAAGTCAGATCTGTGAAACGGATTTTCATGCAGCACTCAGGTTCTGGAACAAGACTCAAGTCCGGAGGTGGACGAACACCCAGAGCTTTCTGCTGGAGTTTACAGCCAGTGAATGCCAATAAGATGAAGAAGAAGCAGATAAATACATTGTCAGAGAAAGACCAGAGCCAGGATACATATATACTCTATCAGGGGTATTCTATACAATCACTGCTCTGAGAGCAGTCCACAAGGCACATAAAGCCTTATGTAAAACACATAAACCTTGTGTTTGTATTTAAAATGACCAGAATAAACAGTGAAGGAATAATCATTGTCTATCACAAAATGTATAACTGGACAGATAGAAGAAAGGAAGGGCAAGCTGGTGGATGGTAACTTTTGTAGGTGAACAAATAGTTATAAAGGCTGACAAACCGACAGTTGGGTAGAGACAGATCTGTATTGCCCAGAAAACAAACAAGGCAATAGTTTAGTATTTTCATGAAAGTTACTTTCAGTGTGTGAATAACTTAAAAGCATGAAAAAGGAAATATACCATATTTTTCACGTATCAGACGAAATGTTTTATAAATATTTAAGTTTAAAATTAGGGGTTGTCGTACACAGGCGATGTGTTTACAATATTTATTTCCTAATTTTGGGCCTAAAAATTTGGCTAATCTTATCCATAGGGGCTTATTATACATGAAAAATGATGGTGTATTTTATTGATTGACTAACCTTCTGTTCCAAGTGAGGAAAAAATAATAGATCCACTGCCTACACAAAAGCATGTCGTAACTAATTGGGAGCCTCCTTAGAAGTCGGAATGCATCTGCCTGAGAGGCAAGGAACCACAAGTCTGCATACAAATAAGTCAGATCTGTTAAACGGATGCACTTGCAACACTCAGGTTCTGAGACAGTCCAAAGGTGGATGAACAACCAGAACTTTCCGCCAGAGTTTACAGCTGTTCGACGCATAGAAAAAGAAGAAAAAGACAAGTGACGAGAAATAAACTAATAAACTTTTAAAATAGATTCATCACATTTTTCAGGAGAAGAGAAAGGGCAGGCATGGAAACCAAACAATTTGAGAGTGTCAGGAAACAGAGTGCTTTATGGCATGAGAAGGCAACTGAGTGCAATGCCATTTTTATTTTAGCAGAAACTATTGTTTGATTAATGTTTGTGACCCCTTCTCTTCCCCACCTCCCCCACCTCCCCCACAATGATACTGAACACTTATGGGTTACTATCCTTGTCCCATGATGTTGATCCATTGTTTAAACTTTGAACCTTTAAATCTTCAACAATGAAACAACTCTCATGTCAAATATGTCAGAAAAGTCAATTTAACTATAGGTAACCAGCAGCTGTGAATGTAATAGTTGCTAGTATAATTACTTGTTGTTTGCCTATGTCCTAGCACATCACTCTCCGATGCAGCAGCCATCTCTTTTGATAGTATGACAGCACTGTCATTCTTGGTTCAGTCTCTTTTTAAGGTAAAAGTTAAAAAAAAACAGAAAAAAGACTTTTTGCTAGTTAACAATGCTGTCAACTCAGCCTCTTGAAAATCATGTAAAGAAAGTACCGCTTTTAAAATGTGTGGATGTTGAGTAAGAGAATTTGCCATCCTGTCTCAGTATAAACACCAACCAACACAAAAAGGGGTGCAGGATATTAGTGACTCCTTGAAAATGAAGTTCATGAGGTGGGAGAACTCGTGAGAGACTGAGTTTCTTATAGGCAGACCGTGATGAGAGCAACATTCTGCAAAGGACCTTCTACATGGAGATGATGATCTCAGTATAATGTAACCTAGTATAGATACAGATCTAACAATTCCCACTTTTATGACTGGATCTGCCATTGAATTCTTTGTGTTCTGATTTTTATCCTCTGCTGAAGCATAGGTCATTAGCTAACCATCTAGGGCTAAGTCCTATCCTTTGTTGAAGCATAGGCCATTAGCTAACCATCTAGGGTCTAAGTCCTATCCTCTGCTAAAGCATAGGCCATTAGCTAACCATCTAGGGTCTAAGTCCTATCCTCTGCTAAAGCATAGGCCATCAGCTAACCATCTAGGGTCTAAGTCCTATCCTCTGCTGAAGCATAGGCCATCAGCTAACCATCTAGGGTCTAAGTCCTATCCTCTGCTAAAGCATAGGCCATCAGCTAACCATCTAGGTCTAAGTCCTATCCTCTGCTAAAGCATAGGCCATCAGCTAACCATCTAGGGCTAAGTCCTATCCTCTGCTGAAGCATAGGCCATTAGCTAACCATCTAGGGCTAAGTCCTATCCTTTGTTGAAGCAGAGGCCATTAGCTAACCATCTAGGGTCTAAGTCCTATCCTCTGCTAAAGCATAGGCCATCAGCTAACCATCTAGGGCTAAGTCCTATCCTCTGCTGAAGCATAGGCCATCAGCGAACCATCTAGGGCTAAGTCCTATCCTTTGAAATCACATGCATCTTGCTCCATGTTCTGTCTTTTTAACATAATTATCTAATTCTCTTCTTAATGTTTTTCCTTTCTGTATTACTTTGACCCTTTAAGTTCCAGCACAAGGATTTTCTAGTTATACTGTCAACAGGTTTCTCATTTCATGCCTTTTTGAAGGCCAGCATCTTGTCCTCGCTTCTTGATTAACTCAATTTTGTTTTCTTTCTGAGAGTATCAAGAATTTAACATTAGTGATTCTGGCATAACATTTAATTTCTTCTATTTGGTGCAGAAATCATTTAATGCATATTTGTAGTCTGTTAGTAATATACAACATGGTGGCAGTTGGCTGAGGTTCTATGCTCCATTTATGCTTCAAGGGCAGATGTAATTATGAGTTTATAACTGACATCAATCATAGCATTTGGGACATTTCCATAAGTGCTACATCCCCATCTTTAGCACCAAGTGCAGAGTTCCAATTCCGATAGCACCTGTATAGCCTGATTGTATTTCCTTCTCACCCCTACTCTGAAGAAGAATGACATACAGATTTGAATGATTGTTAAGCCGCCATTTTAGTGTGTGTGTGTGTGTGCTTAATGAATATAATTACTTTTATAATTTAAACTTTTGCAAACTTAAATAAATGCTTTGGCCTTTATCATTTAAATTCTTCTTCTGATTGAATCTGTTCTCAAAGCTGCATGAATCTGTTTTGTTTTGCTTGTTTGTTTGTTTTTTAATAGAATAGACACACTTGGTCAGCTTTTTTTTTTTAAAGGATGGTCAAATGTGCATGAGCTGACATTCACCAAAAAGTGATTACTATTCCAAGTATTGCCTTTATGAGGATCCATCCTTTCGGGGAAATAATTATCAACATTTTCAATTAACATCTTTGAATGCTGACTAACTATGTTAAACATAGGCAATAATAATTCACCATCGTTAAAGATCAGCAGTGTCATAAATCAGGTCTTTACTCTTGTCCCTACTCATACATATGGCTGAACCAATCAGGTATTTCATTTTATTGCCTTCCCCTTCCCTCATTCCAATAATGTGCCATTTGCCACAGGATTGTCGAGTCTTTCAGTTTTTGTAATCGAGCAAACAGAAAGATGCTGTGAAAAATTTGCCTTTCTGAAAAATGTCCCTTTAATCTTCTTAAGTCTTACAACATAGTCACGCCAGTAGAGCGTTCGATGAGGTTCTTAGTCGCGCATATTCTGTTCTCGATCAGCTTCATGAGATAATGGTTTGTCTTATTAAGTGCATCATGAATGGCTAGTCTGCACGTTATCTTTGTCTTTATTTTTGTGATGGGCCTTGCGGGAGTTCAAAATAGTGAATGTGTAGAGTATCTGGTGTACCATGTGACTATTATGATTGCTCTGGTACTGGTCAGGTGCGGCATCATCAGTGCCATGAAAGATGCATATAGTAAAGACGATTACAGCGATAAGTATGTCTCTAATACCCTGTCTAGGTTGGTGAATATAGGCGTGCAATCTGGGCTGCCAGATATTAGTTTTTCTTAGTGCACAAGATGTTTGATTTGATCCAACACATAATCAGTTGTTTTACGCATGCGAGGGCTATTTGTGAGGTGACTAGAGCACTCATGGTTCTCTCAGGAGTGCAGTGATAAAAGATTGTCCAAAATGTTATCAACCAATACTTTAGACACACATAAAACAAACTTTATTTTAAAAGGGTTACAAATATGGCATCTTAAATTCGGCCTTTCCGATCACTCTTCTTTCAGAACATAATTGCATGTCCCCCGTGTGGATTCCAGAGCCCTATTATAGGAAAAACAAGAATAGACCCACTGCCTACCCAAAAGCACGTCGTAAGAGTCGACTGATTGGGAGCTTCCTTCGAAGTTGGAGTACATCTGCCTGAGAGGCAAGGAACCAGCAGTCTGCATACAAGTGAGTCAGATCTGTAAAATGGATACACACGTAACACTCAGGTTCTGGAACAGGACTGCAGTCCAGCAGTGGATAAACAACCAGAACTTTCCGCTGGTGAACGCGACGAAGAAGAAAGAAAGAAGAAGATAATTGCATGTTATCAATAAACCCAACTTAGAAGAACTACGACAAGTCAAAGTGATGAGACGCATTAACCTCATTAGTAATAACTCATATTTCTTTTTATGTACTGGGGCTGAGTGGTCTCAGGATATGGTGTTGGAGGTCCCGTGGAATTCTAGTAATTTCCCCTGGTCTCTGTAAGGGTAGTAAGATCGGACGCCAGTGTGTATTCTTGCGTACGTAAAATTTCCCTTGGCACACGTAAACAATTCCTTGGCAGTTGGAAATCTGAAAAAGTAGCCTCACGGTGCTACCTTGGAAAAAATTTGTAGTTAAAAATCTACCCAAAGGATTTCAGTATCCTCGCTAGTGCAGAGGCGTTCGTGCACTGCGCTGAGAATCTTCAGACTTGAGTTAGAAGTAGAACGGAGCACTTGTGGGTTACATCCGTGTGCCTGAACCCACGATCTTCGGAACCGCAGACGAGCGTCTAGTCGCTCCACTACGGTGGAAGTATCCACTATGGCAGTGATTTCTAAACTGTGCGCCCCGGGGAGCCGCGACCTCTTCACAGGGGCGCCGCAAAATATTCGAAGATACACCCCAAAAAAAAAAAAAAATCTTTAACATACGAATAGTCATACTTTTACTTAGGTTAGGGCGCCGTGAAAAAAAAAAATTATAATACAAAAAAGGCGCCGTGACTAAGAAAAGTTTGGGAAATACTTCTTCTTCTTCACTTCCTCTTTTACCGCTGTGGGTGTCGAGAGAGATATAAGGTTCTGTTTCTAGCTCTTCTGGCTGCCTCGACCATAGGCACATCGTGCTTTTGTAGAGTTTCTCTGATGGTATCCTTCCATCTTGTTCTTGGTCTACCCCGTGCTCTACGTCCTTCTTCTCTTTCCATGTATGCTTTGTATGGTATGGTGTCACAAGGCATTCTCTCTAAGTGGGCAAACCATTTCACTTGCTGTCTTTGTATGTAATCCAGAATTGGTTCTGTGCCGACTTGTTCTCTTATGATCTCATTCCTGAACTTATCTCTTATGGTCACTCCTACAGCCCTTCTCAGACATCTCATTTCCGTGGTTACTAATTTTGGGAAACACTGCACTATGGAAATAAATAGGTAATACAACATTGAAACAGATAACAACTTAATCAGAATGTTCTCTCCCTCTCTCCTACTTCTTCCCCCCCCCCCACACTGCTGCCTTATTTGTATTCAGTGTCCCCAACTGCACCTGAGGCCCCTACCGCACCCATAGGCTGTTCCATCCACCCTCCCCCGCCTGGAATTAACCGAGGCAGCTACCGCCCCCTTTACCGCCCAGCGCCGTCAGGGGACGGTTGCGCCCACTTGTGGAAACACAGCTGTACAATGTTGGAACAATCTCATGTTTAAAACTACATTTAGATCAAAAGATCAGATAGTTTGGGCATCTTGTTCGAAAGCAGCAAAACCAGTTACAATCGCTACATCTAGGAAGATTAGACACCAGAGCAAGAAAAAGACAGACTGGTGTAATTAAAGTCATCGTTCATTCCCACGGAATGGCAACAGTCATTACCACCACCCACCACACAACAAGCGTTTATTAATAATCGTCATCCCCTTGTGGAATGCATTTTTCCTTTATTTTGAAGCCCCACCCTCTTGCCACGGGCCGCAATATAGCCCGGTCATAAATATGGTTTAATGGCTGAACGCGGTTTCCGGGACCTCTCCACAGGTGATCCTTATCCGCATGGTGGCACTTTATGTCATCGGGTGTTTATCGCTTTTGTGATGTCCTAGTGGGGTAAAATCTAATACTACTATACATAAAGCGTTGAGGCACCAACCTACTCTTTTCCAGGTCTCTTCACAATAAAAATAAAAGAATGCCCCACTCTGTCCGGACTTCGGGTTACTTGGTAACCGTCGGGAGCCCCAATAGAAACTTGCGGTTGAACGGCAATTCCGTTAGGATTTGTGCCTTGGGATTCTCTTTCGAATAGTGGCTCTTTGGGTCACCAGGAGTTAGATTGCTCAGTATGCATTCGTAGTAGGGTTTAATTTCACTCACTCACAGCAACAACAACAAAACGACAGAATATGATGAGGAGGATGAGGAGAAAGAGGATGACATAATAACGTTGCATGGGACCAAAAAACATGCGAAATTTGTGCTGGTGTTATCTTCATCCAGGGAAACATTTATCAGATAGAATTAGTTTCCAGAAGTTTCGTTCAACTATTGGAATTTAGTCTAACCGACGCAAGCGGCTTTTTATCGTTTTAGGTAGATGCACACATATTAACATGGAACCGCCGTGGTGTAGTGGTTAGACGCACACCTGGGGCCTAAAAGTCGCGGGTTCATATCCGCATCGAGTCTTCCAAGAATTGACCTTGGCTTTCAAGTCGACCCAGTCTAAAATGAGTAGTATGTAAAGTTATGGGGGAAAGAGAGAGAGGGGGGGGGGGTGGGGGGGGGGGGGTCGGCCAGCGTGATGTTGGCCTCATCACACAACAAGTGCAGATTGGTCAATAAAATATAGGTCTAGCCCTATATACCTAATATGCCTAAAAGCGTGGGAAAGGGTTCTTTACTTTACTATACACCCAAACGCCCACCGACGGGGAAAAAAGCTGCTTAATTTTATGTTAACAAATACTAACAAGCTTATCCTGTGAACATCAGTCAACTCATAGTTTAATGAGCCGGTACTTAGACACTTACACATTTGTGCTGCTGTGAAGCCCATAACTTAAAGGTAACGCAGTGTGGATTCTATTGTATCCGGTGTGTACTACCAACCAGTATCCACGCAATCTTGAGTTCAGGCACATCGAGGTCCCCGCACCTTATTTCTGGGGTGGGGGGGGGGGGGGTGGGAGGGTCGGGATGGTGCAGTTTTTGTTAATGCATAACCACCCGTTAACCAGTGAAAAATGATACGACTAGACAGACTGTGAGAACAACTCCATGCACTAGATTCACCGTGAAACAGCAGATTAAGTGGTTTGGTAATGTCATTAGAAAGCACCACAACAAATACCCTCGCAAGCACTAAATCTCAGAAGATCAGCTGCAGAAGCAAGAGGACGAACATGAAAAAACGGATCGACAACATGATAGACACTACGTCTTCATGGCATGATAATAACTAATGCTAGCCAGCGTGTACTGAGTTGCAAATCATTTCTTCTTCTAACGGCAGTCGTGATTTATGATGATGATGATACATATATTATTTCATATATATTAGTGAGATACATATATTATTTCATATATAATAATATGATACATATATCATTTCCTATATATTAGTATATACTTTGTTACTTCTTACATTATTATTATTATGCATTAAACAAAACGTGGACCCCCTGGACAATTTGTAAAGGGACTGGGACGACTCCTCACCTTCTCTACCCCTGTTTTTTTTTTTTCTAGGCACCCCTGATGCCAAGCTACCAGGTATTTCACACACAACAAATCAGATGTATACGGTGTCAATGCACCCTTTTTAACGCTTCTTCCGCCAGATGTGATGCTATCAGGTACCTAATTTTACGATTCAGTGCATCAGAGAATTTCAATGACCTGACTGTATAAAATATACACACTTGAAGAAAAAAGCTTTTTGAGCCGATAGTCATACATCAAAACATTGAATCAAATTTACAGTTGCTGCCTTTAAAATACAGTTCGGCTAAGTCTTATATCTACTTTTAATAACTGACCCAGAATATCACTATGGGGAATTTTCGAATGCTATGGTATACCTATGAAAATAATAAATATTATTAAAGCAATGCAGGCAGGCTCAGAGTGTGCAGTGTGAACAGGCGATTGTTTAGATAATTGGTTTGCAGTTGAAAATAGAGTTTAAAAAAATGATGCATTTTATATCTGCCCTGCTGTTTGACAAACCTATTGAGTGGGAGATGAAAAATATTATTTTTGAAACATCAGTATTGACTGAGTAGAAGATCTCAGTTTTGATGATAACATTATTCTGCTGAGTAAAAACCACAATAATATTCAAAGAAAAACATGATTAGACAAATAGAGCATTGAAGTTGAACTACGAATAAGTTAAAATGTGTTGAAGACACCAATAATAGATCAAGTAGGTGTTACACTAGAGAAAAAAGTAATTAAAACTAGACACAAAAGGAATTAAAGTAACAGATCAATTTTCTTATTTAGGTAGTAATTTTAGTAATCAAGGAAACACAAAGAGAGAAACTGAAATAATGAGGCACATTGTCAAGGTATCCGCAACTTTTCAACGCCTGAACGAAATATTGAATTCTAAATTGTATGATTCTTAAACTAAGTTACGTATTTTAAATTCTAAGCATATCTCAATTTTAATAAAGATGAATGAAAGCTAGAGAATCACGAACGACATGGAATTAATGTTAAATGCATGTTGAAACAAATGTCTGAGGAGCATGTTGAGTATAAAGTGGGATGAATTAGAGAGAAAAAAAGAGAGAGAGAATTGGTAGGTAGGTAATTGTACCCCACCAGGATATCACACAAGCGATAAACACCCAATGACACAAAGTGCCACCATGCGAATGAGGATCACACGTGGAGAGGTTCCAGAAACCACTTTCAGCCGTTATGACCATATCTATGGCCCGGCTATATTCAGGGTCCTCTGCAGAATCTAGGGTGGGGCTTCAAACAACAAATTGCATTCCACGTGGGGACAGTAATAATAAAGAGAAATACCTGGGCAATCACTTGTAGCAACAGTTATCAAGGCAGCGCTATACTGGACACATCCTGAGAAGAAACGAGCCGGGAATCCCTTTACGGGCACAAAATAAGGATTAACACACGTTCAGGAAGCAAGGATGCCCAAAAGGAAACCCTAAGACGAACGTTGACGAGAGGGACGAAAAGAGCTGGACTGAATTCCATCCATGATACTGGAATGATATCACAGGATGGAACTAAATTGAGGTATATATTACGAGCCATTTGTAGCATATGACACAACAGGACAATGACGACGATGGTGAATGATATCTCGTGAAGAAGAAGAAGAAGAAGAAGAAGAAGAAGAAGAAGAAGAAGAAGAAGAAGAAGAAGAAGAAGAAGAAGAAGAAGAAGAAGAAGAAGAAGAAGAAGAAGAAGAAGAAAAAGAAGAAGAAAAAGAAGAAGAAGAAGAAGAAGAAGAAGAAGAAGAAGAAGAAGAAGAAGAAGAAGAAGAAGAAGAAGAAGAAGAAGAAGAGGAAGAAGAAGAAGAAAAAGAAGAAGAAGAGGAGGAGAAGGAAGAAAAAGAAGAAAAAAGAAAAAGAAGGAGGAGGAGGAGAAGGAGAAAAAGAAGAAGAAGAAGAAGAAGAAGAGGAATAAAAAAAAAGAAGAAGATGAAGAGATCTGGATTTTATGGATTCATCACTATCATAATTGCGGTGGGGGAAAACCGATCATTTTTCTTCGCATCATGAGATTTCCAACAACATGGCCGTTTCGTGTGCAGACATATCTCAGTGCAATTATAAGAACAATCACGAATATTCTCTCGTGTCTTCCTTTGTTACTCTTTCCACAAATCTTTCCAATTATATTTATAATTTTCTCTTCTCATAATGTGACCAATAAATTACAACTTCCTCTTTCTAATTCTGTGATAAGTTTCTTAGCTTCTTAAAAAAAAAAAAACTGTTTCAACCAGGAAATTTTAGGTTCAGCGATTTGCCATTATTTTTTAGACGGTCGACTCTCGATAACAATCAAAACCAACGCAATGCAGTCTGCTGTCTGATCGCCAGCAGCTGAGATCGAAAGCATTTTTCTAATATCACATCTCTGAGACCTGCATGGCTTTTTTTTTTTCGTCGCTTGATTAATAATTAATGTATAAATTGGCTATGTTCTGTGTGTCGTTGACTTTTTTTGTTTGCACTTAAACCAAACCCGAAGAGTTCCCGTCTTTTAACATCAACTCTTTCAGTACCAGAAGGTTCTACAGGAGAGACCATAGTGAGGAAATTATCATGACGCACAATCATGAATAATTTAACTTTCCAGTCACAATATACAGAGTTTTAGTGACCAATGTCTCTAGTGATTTATTGGCACCTTTCCGTGTTTCCAGACAATAGTGCTATGAGGAGGCACGTGACTCACCACCCATGGCTATGCCTAGTGTGACTTGCCAGACCCGCCCGCTTTAAGAAAATGTGTCCACACTTATAGCATTGGATGTCAGGACCGTTGTTGCCAACATTTGTGTTTAGTCTGTTTCTTCAGACGCTGAGCTCTGTCAATATCTTAGGTATGCTCTGATCAAATGATAAAAGTAAGAGAATGCATTAAACTTTGGATGGGAATCAAGGTGTGAATTCCTTAACATACTGGGCCTGTGACTTTAAGATTTAAACACACATTGTAAATGTAACAATAGTAGAGGGCAAATTCCTACGCATAAAGGCGCATTGAGAATGTGTTGCTAGGCAATATTTTTAATTGAGAACAACAAAGCCATTAAGTTTGCTTTGGTTACCCCTTTCTGCCCCATAACTTCGGCATATGAGATTTCCGATTCTTCATGTGCCATATCTGAGCATAGACCTGTGTTTAAACAACGCTTGCTGCCCGGCTCTCTAGGGTAGTTGGCTACACCGGACTACGCGGTGACAGGGTGACGAACTCCTTGTGGTCCGGGTTCACTCCCGGGGGTAGGCAGGAAAGCCACATTTCCTCCCAGATTTACAGTACCTATCATGGAATCAAGGCCGAAGGGTTGCGATATCCATAGTACCGAGCCAAAGGGTTAACAACTCATGGTTTCTGGATTTAAAAAAAAAAAAAAACAGCGCTTGCTAACTGGGTAGGCCACTCGGATTTCAGAGAAGTATATCAATCAACAACGCACGGCGTTGGTACTGGATGAGTTAAGTTGGCGGTATGTCTCGTCAGTCGACCAGTCCTTCTTAGCAAAATAACCCCCCCCCCCCCCCCCCCCCGCCATCCCGCCATCCCAGCCTTGTAGTAACTTGGGACATAATCACAACTGTTTTTGGAGTTAGCTGCCTGTCTTTCATATAAAGTTGCCGAACCAATCGCAACATTTTTTCTAACGTTTAGTAGTTTGCCTTTGCCTCTGTAGGTAGAAATTAACCCAAGGCGAACTGCTGCCTAATCGCCTGCAGCAGGGATCGAACCTGGTACCTCGCCAGTACAAAGCGCGTACGCAACGCCTAAACCACAGACGCCAATAACAACAAGTGTAGCAAATAAAATAACACTTCCCTGATGTTAAAGAAAGAAAAATGACGTGATGCATGAAAAATTCAATTGTAGATTGTGAACTGTATGTACATCGATTGCTTTCACGCTCGACGGACTATAAAACTTTTCATTTAAAATTCAGTGTGTATGTAGCCCATGGGAAACCTGCATTAGAGAGAGGGGTGCTGTGGTTGTACAAGGAAGTCGCCTTTACGTAAAGTTAACTTGCGCCGAAAAAAATTTATAAGGATATAACACTGCCGCACATTTATTTCTATTGTGTTTTCTCAGTCAAGGCCCACCGACTTCACTAAAGGTATCTCAGAAATGATAACAGTTTGCCGCGGATATGTAAGCTTGTCTGTGTGGAACTCTGATTAATGGAAAGAAGAAACTGTAGTGTGTTTTAATTTTTAAAATTTGTTTTATTTAAGAAATATTATGGTAGTACTTTTATGCTGGAGAAGTTTTTCGGTTTCCTTCATGTTGTTAGTAATAGGGTGTATCATAAATTTTAGACTACTTGGATAGTTTATAATAAAGGTATTTCCTAGTTACGATAAGCAATTTAGATAGCTCAGTGTTAAAAAAACGATGGCCGTTTCCTAAAGAGACGGTCACTTTTAGTGCGCACAGAAGAGTTTATGTTTGGGTAGTGTTCGTTGCTTTCGTACAGTCATGGAGTTGGCAGTATTACTTTTGACAATCATTTCTATTATATGGATGCAAGTAGCAGGTGAGTAGATTATTAGTAAAAGTGTTTTTGTTGTGTAAGAATAAGTTAGTTGCCTATCCTTTACAGGACGTTTCAGAACCAAACCCAGTTGGGGGGGGGGGGGGGGGGGGGGGGGGGTGTGCTATAGTGGTTTTTCTAGGCAAATTTTACGTTCTCCTCCTCCTTCTTTGCGTTCGGTTTCGTATGCTCAGGTCAGACGATCAGGTGGGTTGCCTCTATCAACTCGCATGTCAACAGGAGATGCTTCATGGTTCGCCATTGCCTGCACTTTGCTCTTGAGGCCAGGTGTCTTTTTGAAGTTGCATGTAGAGTGGGCAGGTCTGCAGAATGAGCGCAGGTGTTTGTGGTCCTGTTGGACAGGCACACTGTGGGGACTATACAATCTTTATTTTATACATATTGTAGTTGAGCCTGCAGTGTCCTGTTCGTAGACCGAAAATGTGTATATGTTGCTTTCTGTTGAGTCTGCTGATGGGGTCTTGTGGATGTTTGCTGTTAGTTTGTTCTCTCCACAATTCCTTGTATTTTCCTTTTATAAGTGTACTGATTTATAGTAATCACAATGAATGGGTGTGTTATTTCTCCTTTGTTCCATTTTTTGCAAGTCTGTCTGCTAACTCATTTTCTGGTGTGCCGCAGTGAGCCGGGATCTACTAGAGAACGATTTGATTGTTTTCTGCGAGTCTGTTTAACGTTCAGTAGTTTGCCACTGCATAATAAACGGTCAACTCTCGGTAGTGCTGTCGAAACCAACGCAAGACAAATCGTGCCTAGCTGGGATCAAACCCAGCACTCCGGCATTCCGCAGTGCGTTTGCAACGCCAAAACAACATAACATTTTTAGTATATTACCAGCTTGTGTTAGTATGTCGTCGTTGATAGCTGTATTTAGCCACCTATGATGCTTCTATATATACAAAAACACAGAACTTCAGTTAATCAGATGGCATCTTCACAATGAATGTTAACTCTACTGAAACACCAACTCTCTCCCTCTCTCTCTCTCTCTCTCTCTCTCTCTCTCTCTCTCTCTCTCTCTCTCTCTCTCTCTCTCTCTATCTATCTATCTCTCTCTCTCGTGTGTCTCACCCTCTCAGGAACTCTCACTGTGCTGATCTTAATCGTATGGGATGTGTGTTTTTATCATTACCTTAGGCAGTAGAATTTAAAATGAAAAGCTTGAGGAGGTCAGGGCTTTTGTAATACCTGTTTGGTCTCAACACACATGGTATACATTCTTGCTTGTAATTGTTTCCTCTTCCGTTTATATCATATGCTGATGAAGACTTTCAAGCCGCAACGTTCATTGTCTTTCGTTACGGTAATAACTGACTAGTCCTAGTTTTCCTGTGCACACAAACTAGAAAAATGCATATTGAATTGTTACGAAAATCTAGGACAGGAATCTCTGAGATAGGAAAAACTTGTGTGTTCAAGCGTCTTTCTCCTTCCGCCCCTCCCTCCTCGTCTTTTCCCCTTACTGTATTCTTTATTCTTAGCCGTTACTTTCCATTGGAAATGTGTATAGTTTTTGTTTTGTGAATATTATTATCAAACCTACAATGTCTGCTGCTCCTATCTATTTGCTCTACCTGTATATGAACAGTCATTCACAAGTCTATAAAGATAGAAACTGTTCATCTCATCCCGTTATTTCGTCACATAAAATATGTTAAGTTTAAACATTTCTTGTCCCCAAAGGTCAAATCAACCATGTGTATACATTTACCTTTAATTTGCATTATCATTGTCTTCGTAGCTCGTCACTGTCACATCCGACAATACCGATGACACTGACAAACTGAGCCTGCTGGTTATTCTAACGTACCCAAGTTACGTTTGAGACCATTTTAGTGCAAGTTATTTACCCCTATAACAAACGTTTACAATCCAGATGGTAACTTTGCCTAGCTTCAACCTGAGTCCTATTTACTTAAGTTTTGCCTCAGTGGAAATCAATTTACTTGAGCAGACAACAACAATGGAATGTGAAGTGATAAGACTCTTATCTCAGGAGCGAATGTAGGACATGCATAGATCTTAATGCGGGTGCTAAAAAAAAAACCCGGCCTTTTGGGGCGTGGTTAGTGTGGCGTCAATTAAAGTTATGGTAATGTAAATCAGGTAGTCGCCGTAGTGTAGCGGCTAGACGCTCGCCTGCGGATCAGGTGGCCGTGGGATCGGGTCCTGACGAAGCCAGACTTTTTTTCAGAAATGACGTTGGCTCCCAGGTCTACCGAGCCTTGAGTGGGTACTAGGTTCAAGCCCTGGGAAGTAGAGGCGGCCGGCGTTATGCTGACCACATCACCCACCAAGTGCCGATTGGTCTATATGCTCAATACGCCTGAAGGAGTGGAAAAGGTACTTTTGATTTTTACTTCACTTAATGTGAATCGTACAAACGTGTCATGGGCGGTAATGTTAATGTGAAACTCAATGACTGGTAATGTTAATGTGAAACTCAATGACTGGCAATGTTAATGTGAAACTCAACGACTGGTAATGTAATGTGAAACTCAATGACTGGTAATGTTAATGTGAAACTCAATGACTGGTAATGTTATTGTGAAGCTCAATATCCGGTAATGTTAATGTGAAACTCAATGACTGGTAATGTTAATGTGAAACTCAATGACTGGCAATGTTAATGTGAAACTCAATGACTGGTAATGTTAATGCGAAACTCAATGACTGGTAATGTTAATGTGAAACTCAATGACTGGTAATGTTAATGTGAAACTCAATGACTGATAATGTTAATGTGAGGCTTAATTACTTGTAATGTTAATGTGAAACTCAACGACTGGTAATTTTAATGTGAAACTCAATGACTGGCAATGTAAATTTGAAACTCAATGACTGGTAATGTTAATGTGAAATCAACGACCGGTAATGTTAATGGGGAAACTCATCGACTGGTAATGTAAATGTGAAACTCATTGACTGGAAATGTAATGTGAAACCCACCGATTGGTAATGTTAATGTGAAATCAACGACTTGTAATGGTTATGTGAAATCAACGACTATTAATTTTAATTTGAGGCTCAATTGCAGGTGATTTTAATGTGTCACTTAACGACTTGGAATATTAATGTGAGGCTCAATGGTGTGTGCTCTGTTCTTGCTGGTATACACAACCTCAATATTCTGTATAACCTCCAGCTGTGCTTTCAGTATGTCTGTGTCACAGGGTTCTCTGAAGTAGTCTTGACACATGTCCAAGTCATCTGATCTGTTGTCTCTTGATGTAGTTTAGTACTTCTCTCCTAATATCGGCATTCATATTCCTGTTTCTTCTAGTTACATTTAGAATTCGCCGTAGCCATTTAATTGCTATTGTTTAATTTTTTTAAAAATATTTTGTTTTGTTTGTTATGTTTCTTTCGCCGATAATATCCACGTTTTTTTTTACCACTGTGTTCTATTTTTGCTTTTTTTTTTTTTTTTCATTTGATAATATGCTGCCCCCTAGTTACTTGTAATCTTTCACTTGTATGATTTTTTCCCCAAGTATATCTTATAGGTTGTTCTGTTCTTGCAATGGTCACAGCTTTTGTTGCTTTCAGAGGCAATTTCTTTGTTTTATGATTTTGCTGCCATGTTCAGATAATCTCCGTATCTCTGCTGTTCTTACCCTGTAATTGCCACGAGCAATGATGACTTGGTCTTCTGCGAAAAAAGCCTGATGGTAATATTAATGTAACATTGAATGGCAGATCAAGTTTAAGGTCCCTTTTCCCGTCTTTAGGCGTATTGTGAATATAAGGCTAGACCTATATTTTTATAGATCAATCGGCACTTGGTGGGTGATGTGGTCAGCGTCACACCGGCCGCCTTTACTTCCAAGGACTGCACCTGGTACCCACTGGGGCGCTCAAGCCCTAATAAATTTTCTAAGACCTGGGCGCCTTGGCCTTAAGTCTTGTTAGGTGCATATTAATAATAATTAGAATCAAGGCTGTATCGAATAGTGATTTTCACTATTCGGTCGAATACGAATATCGGGACCAACTATTCGGCCGAATACGAATACGAATAGTGTTTGGTGTATAAAATAAATCTAAAAAACGCACATTTATAATGTCAAATGTACGCTGTACTTTTGCTTCACAGAAAGTAGAACAGAATGGTCATCTTCTTCTTTAGCATTCTGAGCCCTTGAGGTTTACTGCTACTCAACCATAAGTGCAGGCAAGCACAAAATCGGTGTACTTTGCTCGTGCTTCCTGCATTTAGATATAGCCCTACTTGTGTGATTTCTGACGTACCGCGATCGAAACCCACTGCTGGCCGCGTGGATGGCTATCCTCAGAATAACGGGCACATATTATGGCGGCCAAAAACCCACCCTAACAGGGCCTCAGTCACATGTAAAATGCGCACTTCCGGCTACTTAAATTGCGGACTTCCAGCGAGATTATCTCGTAGCGTGGAGCGGGGCTAAACTAGATGGTTGGGACTCTTCTGCGTAGCGGCGTGGGAGATACTTTCGGCGGTGGCTGCAGAAGTTCGGAATTTACATGTGGCTCAGGCCCTGTTATGTTTTTTTTTTTTTTTTTGGGCCGCCATAATATGTGTGTCTATCTGGCCGGCTAGGTCGTGTCCTCTCATTGTGCAGGTTTGGATGTGTCATCTCCTTCTGTGTCTTTGAGTCTTGAGCCCCACTGAACTGGGGCGAGTCGTGCTCACTACATGAAGACTGGTGAACCGGCAATGAACTAGGGCGAGCAGTCCTCACTAAAGAAGGCTGGTGCACAAACATCGAACTGGAGCAAGCAGTACTCACTACAAGAAGACTGGTAAACCTACATCGAACTAGCGGTCGCATTGTTTACTACAAGAAGGCTGGTAAACCAGCAATGAACTGGGGCGAGCAGGGCTCCCTACAAGAATACTAGTGAACAGGCAATGAACTGGGGCGAGCCCTGCTCACTACAAGAAGACTGGCGAACGAACATCGAACTGGAGCGAGCAGTGCTCACTACAAGAAGACAGGTGAACGAACATCGAACTGGAGCGAGCAGTGCTCACTACAAGAAGACTGGTAAACGAACATCGAACTGGAGCGAGCAGTGCTCACTACAAGAAGACAGGTGAACGAACATCGAACTGGAGTGAACAGTGCTCACTACAAGAAGACTGGTGAACGAGCAATGAACTGGGGCAAGCAGTGCTCACTACAAGAAGACTGGCAAACTAACATCGAACTGGAGCGAGCAGTGCTCACTACAAGAAGACTGGTGAACCAGCAATAAACTAGGGCGAGCAGTGCTCACTACAGGAAGACTGGTAAACCAGCAATGAACTAGGGCGAGCAGTGCTCAATACCCGAGGACTAGTAAACGACATCGAACTAGAGAGAGCAGTACTCACTACAAGAAGGCTGGTGAACGAATATCGAACTAGAAAGAGCAGTACTCACTACAAGTTGGCATGTGAACGAACATCGAACTGGAGCGAGCAGTGCTTACTACAAGAAGACTGGCGAAACGGCAATGAACTGGGGCGAGCAATGCTCACTAAAAGAATAATGGTGAACTACATCGAACTTAGGCGAGCAGTATTGACTACAAAAAGGCTAGTGAACGAACATTGAACTGGGGCGAGCCGTGCTTTTTACAAGAATAATAGTAAACGAACATCGAAATGGAGCGAGCCGTGCTTATTACAAGAATAATAGTGAACGAACATCGAACTGGAGCGAGCAGGGCTCACTACAAGAAGGCAACCTAACAGAAATAAACACCAGCTTGTACAATGCATTGGGAAAAAAAGCGCATAAACGATCCTTACATCTTCCCCCCTCCCCACCCTAAACCAACACCTAGCTGAGGTAAATGGTCAAAGATAAGAAGAAGAAGAAGAAGAAGAAGAAGAAGAAGAAGAAGAAGAAGAAGAAGAAGAAGAAGAAGAAGAAGAAGAAGAAGAAGAAGAAGAAGAAGAAGAAGAAGAAGAAGAAGGAGGAGGAGGAGGAGGAGGAGGAGGAGGAGGAGGAGAAGAGAAGAAGAAGAAGAAGAAGAAGAAGAAGAAGAAGAAGAAGAAGAAGAAGAAGAAGAAGAAGAAGAAGAAGAAGAAGAAGAAGAAGAAGAAGAAGAAGAAGAAGAAGAAGAAGAAGAAGAAGAAGAAGAAGAAGAAGAAGAAGAAGAAGAAGGAGGAGGAGGAGGAGGAGGAGGAGGAGGAGGAGGATGAGAAGAAGAAGAAGAAGAAGAAGAAGAAGAAGAAGAAGAAGAAGAAAATCGTTGCTACGGAAAGTATCTTATTTAATATACATGTTGTCCTTGTAAAGATTGAACAGCCTTAAATAAAAATTTATTGTTTAGCACCAGCAAGGAGATACAAATTAGAATTTTAAGAGCATGCATCTTCCCTGTGACTACATACAGATGTGAGTCGTGGACTATCTCTCGGTCCTTAAGAAAGATTATAGGGGCTTTTGAGCTGAAATGCTATAGACAAATTCTCAGAATATCTTGGACAAAGAAGATGAGAAATATTGACATCTTAAAAGATCTGAACATCAAGGAAAATTGGCTAATAAACAGCATCCTGTTATGGAAGCTGAAGTATTTTGGTCATATCAAGGCATGGTACCAGGAAGGAGGGGCAGGGGCCGACCGACACGAAGATGGGCACACGATATAAGTGACTCATTGAGTGTGAAAGTGCGTGAGGCTGGAGAATTGGCGAGAGACCGAGTTTCTTTCAGGCAGACTGTGATTAAAGCGACGTTCTGCAAAGGACCTGCTACATGATGATGATGATATTGTCCTTGTAGAAGTTTCAGCTCAGGCTATCTTTCAGCGCATTGTCGAAGAATGGGAATATTATTACACAACTAAATTTTAACGCATTCTTTTAATTATAAGGCTGAATCTAATTGGTTGTAATATAATTTCTTTGTGTGTTTTGAAAATTAAGCAATTGTTGCTTGATTTTCATCTGTTACGTTACACTGAGAAATGTACCAACAGTTGATCAGACTGCTCTCTCTCTCTCTCTCTCTCTCTCTCTCTCTCTCTCTCTCTCTCTCTCTCTCTCTCTCTCTCTCATTTCTCTCTCTGTTTCTGTCTCTCCTTTTCTATCTCTCTCCTTTCTCTCTCTCTCTGTCTCTCTCCTTTATCTCTCTTTCTCTCTCTCTCCTTTCCCTCTCTCTCTGTCTCTCTCTCACACTACTGCTGCTGTTTGTTTTGTTTTTGTTTTCATTCAATGCTTCCCAGCTGCGTTCATTTTGGGAAACACTGGTTTATTCCAACTACTCTTCTACGATCTCTATATACACGTTACACACTCCAGTTGAGTGTTTGCTTACTCCATATCGAGCTATTACTTCCATAAAACTTGCCTATCGACTCTTCGAATGCTTTTTTTCCTGGACTAGGAATGCCACACACAGACAAAAGTTCTTATGGATTTGTTGTTCTTTTCAAAAAACTTTTTGAGTATATGTACAGCCAACTGCAGTTTCATCAGTGGCCTAAGACTTGATTATATTATTTTGCGCATAATGCCAGTCAATGAGAACAGTTTGTTGTAACCATGTTGATATGGTGTAGCGGGGAGCCACTAGGTTTTAGCAGGGAGCCACTAGGGTGTAGCAGGGAGCCACTAGGGTGTAGAAAGGAGCCACTAGGGTGTAGCAGGGAGCCACTAGGGTGTAGAAGGGAGTCACTAGGTTGTAGCAGGGAGCCACTAGGGTGTAGCGGGGTACCACTAGGGTGTAGCGGGGAGCCACTAGGGTGTAGCGGGGAGCCACTAGGGTGTAGCGGGGAGCCACTAGGGTGTAGCGGGGAGCCACTATAGTGTAGCAGGGAGCCACTATAGTGTAGCAGGGAGCCACTAGGTTGTAGCAGGGAGCCACTAGATTGTAGCAGGGAGCCACTAGGGTGTAGCAGGGAGCCACTAGGGTGTAGCAGGGAGCCACTAGGGTGTAGCGGGGAGCCACTAGGGTGTAGCGGGGAGCCACTAGGGTGTAGCGGGGAGCCACTAGGTTGTAGCGGGGAGCCACTAGGTTGTAGCGGGGAGCCACTAGGTGTAGCGGGGGACACACTAGGGTTGTAGCAGGGAGCCACTAGGGTATAGCGGGGAGCCACTAGGGTGTAGCGGGGAGCCACTAGGGTGTAGCGGGGAGCCACTAGGGTGTAGCGGGGAGCCACTAGGGTGTAGCGGGGAGCCACTATAGTGTAGTGGGGAGCCACTAGGTTGTAGCAGGGAGCCCTAGGGTGTAGCGGGAGCCACTAGGGTGTTCCTAGATAGCCACTAGGGTGTAGCAGGGAGCCACTAGGGTGTAGCGGGGAGCCACTAGGGTATAGCGGGGAGCCACTAGTGTGTAGCGGGGAGCCACTAGTGTGTAGCGGGGAGCCACTAGGGTGTAGCGGGGAGCCACTAGGGTTTAGCGGGGAGCCACTAGGGTGTAGTGGGGTGCCACTAGGTTGTAGCAGGGAGCCACTAGGGTGTAGCTGCTAGACGCTGGCCTGCGAATCCGAAGGTCGTGGGTTCAGGTCCTGGTTGAGTCAGCTTTTTGTTTTCTTCCAAAAATTGACCCTGGCTCCCATTTCGATCCAAACTTGAGCTGTTTAGATTGCCTCCCTAAACATCTACACACAAGGTAGCTGAACAGCTATAGTCCTGGAAACTAGGGCTGTACCGAACTGTGGTTTTCACTATTCGGCAGAATACGAATAGCGGGACCAACTATTCGGCCAAATACGAATACGAATAGTGTATAGTGTATAAAATATGTCTAAAAAAACACACATTTATAATGTCAAATGTACGCTGAACTTTTACTTCACATAAAGTAGCACAGAATAGTCGTCTTCTTTTTTAGCATTCTGATCCCTTGAGGTTTACTGCTGCAGATATCACACGTCTCCATTCATCTCTCTGGCTGGCCTTTTCTTCACAATTTGTGACACCAGTTGTTTGCAGATCTGGCTAGACATTATCTCTTGAACTTCTTTCTTGTCTGCCTCGTGGTCTATGCCCATTCCTCTCTCAGGTGTATACAGTTTTTACTTTTCTGTCATCTGACATTCTTTTAATATGCCCCAACCATTTTAGTGTGTTAGCTCTCATGATGCCAGTGACCAATGGTGATTTAAACATATTATGTGTTACGTTGTTGCTTCTGACTCTCCATTCCCCGCTGTTAGCATCTTTGATGGGTCCAAAGATTTGTCGTAGAACTGTTTTCGAAAACCTGTAAAAGGCCTCATCTCTTTTATTTCTGCTTTAAGTTTCAGAGCCAAATAAAACGACTGGTCTTTTCAACGTTTTATATATTTTGATCTTGGTGTTGCGAGACAGACACTTTGACTTTAGCAGATGTTGAAGGGCATAGTTCACTTTATTTCTAGATTGTATTTGAGATTGCATTTCTTCTCTCAGCATGTTGGAACAGTTGAAGTTTGCACCCAAGTACTTATATGTTTCCGTTCGTTTGATTTTCATATTAGCGACTTGTATGTGGCCGGAGTTTATATTCTTTCCATGTCTAGTTAGTATTCGCACAGAATAGTAAGCATTTAAAAACATTTTAAGTTCTGCATCTTTAAGTCAGTCCATGGTAGCTAATAACTAGGATTGAAAGGAATCCTTAGTATTATAACAAGTAACTAAACTTGGAAATTGTCACTGACAGCTTACTTAATGCAGGAAAGCTGCATTAGCTTTCAACAAAACAAATCGTTCCATGTTGTCAGCATTAATCTTTGTATGCAGAAGTGGGTAAGGTAACTACTATTCGTATTCGGCTCGACCACAACTATTCGGCCGAATACCGAATAGTAAATAGGTCCACTATTCGGCGCCGAAGCGAATACGAAGCGAATATTCGGTACAACCCTAATTAGAATGTGTATTTGCTGAATGGCAAATAAAGACAAGAATGTATTTGAATGTATTCTTGAAATAAAATTAAATGTGTAAATGATTATTTAAAAAGGGAACGGCTTTAAATGGTTTGAGGCACCACTGAGTTACCTTGTGAATTTTCTTAACGGGGGGGGGGGGGGGGGGGGAGAGGGCACAGCCACCCCTCAGAACTATGCAGGTGGGGGCGGGGTGTCAGCGCCTCTCAGATTCCAGCGCCTAAGATAATGTACAGAGAGTGGAAACTTTCATCCTTTGCTGGTGTCAGTTTCCTGCGAGGTTTCTCTAATGACTAAGTGTTTAAAAAAAAAGGGATGGGGTGGTGGTGGTTTTAAGGGGGGGGGGGGGGGAGGGGGGGGGGCTTTGTAAAAGCAAACAAGCTCAAAAACATAAAAATTCGAGTTTTCATGGGCTTGACTCATCCGAGATCTAAAATCTATGCGTGGTCGATTTGGCAACTGACTTCATTACGCTGATTTCCATAACGGTATGAGCGTCGACTACAACCCAGTAAGCGATGTTACACTTCTGAAAATAAAATGATCTAACAGAACCAACAGCCAACACACGTACTACCAATACAATGCAAAATAAAAGAAACGCATAGCTAATAATAATTAAAAAAAACAACATAATTTTGGAATGCACAATCTTTTTATTGAGTTAAACTGTTAAAATTGCCCACAAGAATACGCTAGGGTTCACTTAATGAATCGGCAGTTCTTTTGCATGTGGGTCATCAATAATTTTATAGGCCTACAACTATTAAAAAACGCACCATCTGATAACTATGTGTTTTTTATTTTTTTATTATTTTAACAGTACATTTTGGCTGCTTTGCAATGACCGGTGCAGGAGGCGTGAGTAATCCACTTTGAGATAGGCTTCATCTACGGGGGTTGTCTCCAAGGCACAGTTGCTATAGTCAAAATACGCAAATGAAAACTGTCTTTTACACACACACAGACAGACACGAGAGAGCATAACGGAAATTATGCTTTAGAGGAGGTTACCGTACATTCAAATCGCTTACAATTACTGATGACCCAATCTTCTTCCTCTCCCCTGCTTCAAAAACCTGGAACCGAGTGCAGTTGTAATTGCTGCTTTGACTTAACATTCCGGATCACAGAAGCTGTGTTAATGTTCTGGGCTGTTGATCAAGCGATACATCTTGTAGAGTTAGTCATGCTCTCTATCAGGGAGTGTTTAGGACAAGGAGAATTGTGACAGAACTGTACTACTTGTTTAGCCAGAAATGTACAATTTTCCAGCGGTCTGGTTTTAAGTATGTCAGTAGGTTTGTTGGGTGCGATGGAGTGTTTGTATTCAGGGGAAAAAAAAGAGGGGGGGGGGGTGGGACGAGCTCTTGTTTATATGGTAATAAGCATGAATGTGTATGTTTCCGAGTGTCTGTGTGTCTTAAGAAAAATTAGCATATAGGAGAGACAAAGAAAGAGACAGACAGAAGGACAGACAGACAGTAGGTCAGACAGACAGACAGACAGACAGACAGACAGACAGACAGACAGACAGACAGACAGACAGACAGACAGACAGACAGACAGACAGACAGACAGACAGACAGACAGACAGACAGACAGACAGACAGACAGACAGACAGACAGACAGACAGACAGACAGACAGACAGACAGACAGACAGACAGACAGACAGACAGACAGACAGACAGACAGACAGACAGACAGACAGACAGACAGACAGACAGACAGACAGACAGACAGACAGACTTATATAATCACACTTTGCAAGTTTACTAGACCAAACAAAACATTTGTTATTATGCACACCGTGCTCACTAGAATTCTCTACTTATTTTGAATTATATTTGGTGTTTTGCTTGGCACAGAACAAGTTGAAACTTCGTTCCGGTGCTGATTTGAACACAAAACCTCTGGGTCTTCAGGAAAGCATCTAGCTTTTGCACTGTTGCTTACGAGTCTGAATAAAATCTTAAATGAGACTAACAATTTATGTGCACCCAAAAATAGAACATACAGTGATTGACACACGTGTGGAGATTGTTTGTCAGTTCACATATGCAGCGATGCATGGTGATTATTTTGATAGCCTATCCACCAGTCAATGAAAAGTCTGCAACTCACGGGATACTAATGCTGTAAATGACCATATGACAGCGAAACGCCAATTAAAAGCGTGCCATTTTAATGTTTTGATAAGTTCCACTTAATCAGTTTACTCAAGTTACTGTAAACATGCTAATTGTTTGCTTTGAATAAAAAAAGTGTCGGATGACCAGATCACTCTAGTGTTATGTTAAAGTTATCAGACATTAATTAATACACGGAACTTCTTCTTCTTCTGCTTAGTGTTCACCAGCTGTAAACTCTGGTGGGAAATTTTGGTTGTTCATCCACTTTCGGACTGCAGTCCTGTTCCAGAACTTGAGTGTTGCGTGTGCAACAGATCTGACTCATGTGTATGCAGACTGCTGGTTCCTTGCCTCTCAATCAGACGCACTTCGACTTCAAAGGAAGCTCCTAATTATTCGACTCTTGCGACATGCCTTTGGGTAGGCAGTAGATCTATTCTTGTTTTCCCTTTAATAGGGCCCCGGCACCCACACGGTAACATGGAACTTAATGTGTGAGTATGACCTGGCTTGGTCCGAGGTACATGCTGCAGTTTCTACGTTTACATGTGGTGTGTGCGGTGCTAATCTACATTTTGATGTCTATTTTCACCTACATAAGCGCTAAAAAGTGGCAAGACTTGCTAGAGATTTCGATAGTCATACCTACCCACCTTGGCAGATTTCACGTGAAGTGCCCCAGTGGAACTTACTGTTTTATAGTCTCAACTACAATGACGCCAGTACAAAGAAATCATAGGAAGGCTCTTAATGCCTCTTAATGATTTTCTAGGGTGGGGACATAAAATAATTTAATCCTTGTTTCAGTGCTCAGTAATAATGATAACAGTAAAGTAGATGAGCCAACAGGTTCCGGCCATCCTACTGGATGGGATTTCTAAGTTTGCCAGTTTTATTCGTGTGCGAATAGTGACTCTTAGAGTCAGTGGTTATCAGTTTCTGGCTGAGATTTGCTACTGTATTTATGTTCATCCGAATGGTGAAATCGTTGTTAGTTTTTCACACTGCAGTCCTAGAGAGTGATATTTAAGAAAAGCTCAGCTAGAGGACACACAAGACAACACTGTCCTTGAACATGCCCTAGCAGAAGTCAGCAAGGTCATCTTTAATTATGTGCAGTTAGTAAAACAAATGTATTTCCTCCTCAACTCCTGACAAGCTCCTGGCAACGTCGGCTGTAGAATTTATGTTTGACTAGCTTAAGTGTTAATGTGTGTGCAGCTGGGGATAAGGAACTTGTCTCAACACCCAGTCTCGTTAATTAGACTATTGTTGGAAGACGCTAATTGATAATAGGACCCAGACTAAACTGTGGGTGTTTGCTAGAAGGAATTTGCTGCATTTTTTTCCCCGTTTTACTGTCAGCACAAATTACATTTACTCTATTAGGACGTTTCGTTTCTGCTCTCTCAAATTTTTGCATTTCCCTTTACAAATACATATGTATTGATAGTAATTTATTTAATAATGACGCTGTCTCCTGTACACACAAACCTATTGGTAATTTATTTACTCCTTACTGACGTTGTCTGTTGTACACATAAAAACATATTAGTAATTTTTTTAAATTCATCATTGACATCGTCTGCTGTCCACACAATAACAGATAAGTAATTAATTTTTTTCATTACTGACGTTGTCTGCTGTACACACAAATTCATATTAGTAAATTTTTTATCATTGACCTTTTATTCTTTATTCACCTTAGTTGCGTATCCTATACAGGATGTTGCAGAGCCAACCCCAGCAGCCCCTGGCTGTTGTGTGGTTTCTTTAGGCAAATGTACCTCCAGTAGTTTGCCATTGTACTGGACGGTCGGCCCTCTGATACCACTGTCGAAACCAAAGCATGGCGCATGGCCCGCAGCTGGGATCAAACTCGGCTATTCACAAATTACATATTAGTTATTTGTTTATTTATTATCGACTTTTTCTGCTTTACTTGCAAATACATATTTGTAATTTATTTGTTTATTACTGATAATTTTTTGCTGTAAACATAACTTGCTTTTTAGGAATGTCTTTTCTGGATGTCTTGATCTTTTGCCTTATATATAAGAAGATTCATTTTCCCTGGGGAGGTGATTTAGAATAGTGGCAAGCACGACTGTCTGTCGGCTCCGACGTCATAGGGTTGGACCTTCATCGAGAGGAGTTTTCTGAATTAAACTAGTTCCTGGTCGATTCAGCTAAAAGAACCAGGAAATGATATGGGACCAATATCAAATGGACAATGGTTACATCACTTATCCTTCTTAGGCTTGTATCAAAATACCCATCCACGCAAACCTGCAGAGATTGTCATACACTCTCATGACTCGTACTTCATTGAGTTCTGACAGTCTGGTAGTGAAACTTGAATAGAATATATGACAAGAGAACTATGCAGAAAGCCAGAGAAGAATATGGAACAAACACAGGACTTGTGTCATCAGCCACTATACGCTGCCGGATCTACTGAGGAGGGGAATCTTAGCACTGGTGGACTGAATGGTTTGATGTTCAATGAGAATAATCTGTCGACTGATTGACTGAACTGGATATTTCTCATTGATAGAGATAAAACAAAGTGAAACTTCAATAGAATAGATTTGTTTTATAGGAATTAGTCGGCGTCTGTGGCTTAGGCGTTGCGAACGCGCTTCGTAATGCCGGGGTGCCAGGTTCGATTCCAGCTGTGGGCCTTGTGCCTTGCGTTGGTTTCGATAGTGGTATCGAGAGGCCGACTGTCCAGAAAGCTATTGCAAACTACTTGACGTAAATTTGCCTAGAAAAACCAGAACAGCCAAAAATCTTAGGTTGGTTCTGCAACGTCCTGTATAGGATACGCAACAAACTTAACATAGGAATCAGAAATTTCAATATAATAAGATTATTTCTTAGAAAAAAAAAATAGGAAACTTTAAATAGAATGTGTCTATTTCATAGTAATAAAATAACGTTAAACTTCAACAGAATGTCTGGAAATCCGGTAATCTTAGTTTCAGCTTCATATCAAACAGGTCGTCTCATAGCTGCTCCCCACCTGTGCAAACGAAAATACAAAGAAGGTCCTTTACAATCCCTAGCTGAAAACAATTGACATAGACTGCAGTTTCAGCATATCCACTTGCATAAAAACGCATTAAAAGCATAAGGCAGCCATCAGAAGTGCTAAAACAAACAGTCCAATATTAGAAATAAAGTTCTTCCTCGACGGAAGCAGCAATTACATACAGATCAGCAGTTGCATACTTGATAAATTTAAGTCACACAAGGCACGACTAATTCTGAGACAACAGGCCGCCCACCATTTTCTGACAGTTCTGACAATACAACGTTGGTCGTATTCGAAAAACATTGCAAATAAAATCCGCAGCTCACAGTGTATTACCATGCACTCGACTCAGTAGCTGGGCGACAAAATATATCCTTTCAGTCTACAAATGGAGGAAAATGCAACAGCCACCATCTTACAGAAGAAAAAAAAATTGCTACGACTTAAAGCAGTGGTCGTGCCTATCATCCACTTTGACCGGAAACTTCCTATGTCAATTTCATAGAAGTTACAAAAAAGTGAAACTTCAACAGACTATTTAATAATAAAACAAACAAAAACAAAGTGAAACTGGAATAGCATATGTCTTTTTCGTGAAAATTAAAACAAAGTGCAGCTTCACTTATATACACGTATGTTTGTTTCATGGAAATAAAACAACAGAGTGTTTGGGACATAATAAAAATAAAAATAAAACTTTATGAAAAAGGAGGGGGGGGGGGGGGGAGGAGAAAAAGAGACGTAGAATATTTTGGAATTAAAACAAGAAATGACATTGTTAAAAAACATATTCTTGTGGAAAACACCTAAAGTATGCGAGCAAGAAGTAGACAACGATACAAACTGGAGGACGACATCAAGATGTAGACCTCAGTAGTCTGTCAGTGTACAACCATGGAGAGTGAGGAGAGCAAGAGAAGGAGAAAAAAAAGAGAGAGTTGAGGAAACAGAACAGAAGAAAGATTAGAAGAGAGAAAGAGAGAGAGAGAGAGAGAGAGAGAGAGAGAGAGAGAGAGAGAGAGAATGATAGAATGACGAGAAGAGAGAGAGAGAGAGCGAGAGAGGCGGGGGCGGAGTTTTGGGTAGGGGAGAAAGAGCTGGAGTTTAATAAAAGATTAGAGGAGAGGGTAAGTGAGAGACTTTAGTCCCATTTAAGCTGTTTCTTCCTTTATTTGTATTTTATTGTCTCTGACCACCCGTGACTCTGCATACACCAGTTATAATTTGATTGTTTCTTCCAATCGTCCAGCTGCGCACTACTTTATACACCTTACCTTTTCGGAGACACTGCATTACAGTCACTACAATGGTTCATATGTGAGCGCCGTAGTCACAGCTTTGTGTTGCCCTGGAGGTTTCATTGAAATGACAGTTAGGTCCGGTTTTCCTGACACAGTGACATTGATGTGCACCATGCGTGGGATTTCTAAGCTGTAATGCTATCTTACCAGCGGTTTCATTGGCGCTAGAACGGTGGGTCTCAGGTTCTTGGAGTCCCCTCTCCGCTCCTTTCCTCAAGATAGTGTAAGTGACTAAGCGTCTCCCCACGCCTCCTCCCCCAACCATGCATAGTAGCTCTCTTTTTAGTTTGTTTCTATATTGTACTTTATTCCGAGTGCATTGTTATATTTACTTGGTACTGAATATATATATATATATATATATATATATATATATATATATATATATATATATATATATATATATATATATATATATATATATGGCTAGTTGATTTCGGTCACACGCGTGAAGGAAAATTAAGTCCGTTGTGATGTGTATAAGGACTAGCTCCGTTCCTCAGCTCCGATGCCAAGCTTCTCTGTGCTGGTTCTACAGAACCTCATGCAAGACACCTACTGCACGTCCTCGTCGTGTGCTACTGATAATGTCTCAAATAATCAGAGCTGACAGGGGATTTCGGAGCTGGTGGCCCTCAGAGAAGTAGTGCCCAGTCTGGCTCTCATCAGCCCGTCCCCAGAATCAAGATTGAAAGCTTGTATCAAAACTCGTCAGATTAGTGATTAGAAAGGATTATCATCACAGCACTCCGGACAGATCCATAGGTGCTCCAATCTCCTCCTCAAAAGCTCCACAAACTAAAACGAAAGATGACGCCTGAGAATCACTTTCTAACAAAACTCAGTTGGAACGTGAGCAAAGCCCGATTGCATAATGTAGCACCTTTCCTGTCAACTCTCAGTTAATAGTCTGTCGAGTGATGGAAAAACTGAACTACAGAGACTTTCTTTGAGGGCTGTCCAGCCGGCACGCAGTTGCCCTAAAGGGGTTCTCCAGGGGCAATATCTGTAGATAAAGAGATAAAGAGGTTACCACACAAATGAGGCAACGTCCCACACAACAATGGCCACAGTCATACTAGAGATAAGATCGACGTTTTACCTCGACGTCGGAGTACATAGGCCGCACACAAATAAGCCAATAAAAACTATTGTGCACGCAAAACTCAGGTCCTGGTACAGAGCCAAAAGTCAAAATTGACGAACAAACAGGACTTTCCGTCAAAATTCACAGCCAGTGAACACACACAAAAAGCGAAACAAAATATATATATACACACACGTATGTGTGTCCTTTAGCACAACCCTCAGTTGTAAAGTAAAGATCCTTTTTCACGCCTTTAGGCGTATCGGGCATATGGAAAGGGCACCCATCATTTTACAGGCCAATTGGCACTAGGTGGGTAGTGTGGTCAGCATTATGCCGGCCGTCTTTACTTCACCAGGACATATATCCTGGTACCCATGTTAGGCCTAATCGACCTGCGACACCCCATACCAGGATAAAAATCCACGAAGCCAGCAGTGGGTTTTGATGCCACTCTCACAACATACATATATATATATATATATATATATATATATATATATATATATATATATATATATATATATATATATATATATATATATGCGTGTGTGTGTGTGTGTGTGTGTGTGTGTGTGTGTGTGTGTCCTTTATCTTTACCCTCTATAAAATGTGTAAGCGGGTGCTCCCACCGTTTCGTTCGTGACGGCGCCCCCGCCCGTCTTGATAACATAATCTGAGGTAACAGTATCTCTGTACAACACTAGGTGTCCTTTGAATGCCGACTTTGTGTCAGGTTATCACACTGTGCAGTCGGTTCGTGTGGAAACGCCCTTGGTATAAATGTTTTGTCATCTAGCGGCATGTCTTCCTCCTTTGGCGATGACATTGTAATGTTCGTTTATCACGAAGTAGCATAGCTGCTGCATGGAAGACCATCTGCATTGGAAAGGTTTGATTGTACATACGGCCGAAGACTGTGGACAAATATAATTACCATTACCACACGGCAGAGATGATAAAAACATAGCTATTATTTATTTATGATTGTGAAGTTTCATGGTAGCACTAAAGCTGGGTTTAAGCCAACCTCCAATACCTTCATTGCTTTTTAAAGACACATTACCACGTAATGCTCCTTCAGCTCTTTCGGGACCACCATGCGTTTCCTGCTTACTCTAAAGACAACATGCTGTTCTTGCATTCTTCTATAACACACAACAGCTACATTAGCTAGAGGTATCCATACTGTCAGTTTAACCCTTTCTGTCTCATAGTATTTTGCGTGTAACTACTTAGGACTTGAATATGTAATACTTTCAAGTACAACTTCTTAGAATAGAATAAGAAATAACTGTTTGGGAACAAAAAAGTTAATGTCCATCAACATTCATCGTTGTCTTCGCAAATGAAGACACAATAAGGCATATGGGCATGCTTGAAAATATTTAAGAAGGAGCGGTTGGGTCAAAGTTTTTGAGAAACGATCAAACTTGTGTAGGTCTCTAATTAAATTGGGTTAGGAGTGCAGGGATTGGCCAGGGGGCGGAGCCGGATCAGAAGTTCAAGTTATTATCTATAGAGATGGCTCTGTGTTGAGGCAGGAGTGCATGCGAGTTTCTAGCAAATATGAGTGGACAACCCTAAGTGCAAAAAAAAGCCTGGCATATAATATCAAAATATATAATTTGAGAAGAGACTTGGAAGTAGTCAATGCAGCCTTCTGCTGGTTTGAAAACCAGTTGCGCACACAGGCCGTGATTTCAACGAAATTAAATGCTGAGAAAGATAGGACGGTAGGCTTTATGCAGAGTCGCAAGCATTGCATTAGAGGTCCTCAGCAGTTAGCGTCCTTTAGATAGTTTCTCCAGGTCATAGCGATGTGTTGGGAAACAAACTGGCAGATAGATTGGCTGGTTCCGCACCACTTGGTGGCAAACTAAGGTATGACGAGCTAGATGCTGTCATGGCCTTTTGGGAGCGAGTGAACAGCGTGATTCGTGAATAGACGACAAGAAAGAACGAGACGGATATACAATAACATTGCTTAATGTACCATAGGCGTTGGGACTCTGAGCTGACTGCTAAAGATGGAGACGGAAACTTATTGCTGTGATTATGTCAGTTCTTTACTCAACTCAACATTCAACACTGTCTTCATCTATATTTTTTAAATAGCGCTCACCTTATACTTCTTCGATACTGTTTTATTCGGTCACAGATGTTGCAGTCTATAGTTGCTTATTTTAATGTAAATGACTGCTACATTGTTTTTTTTATTTTTTTTTTTAAAAACATTATAGTCGATCCTATCTTGTTTTATTGTTAGCTGTCGTGATGTTCTCTTACCGCAAGCTAGTAACTTTATCGTTGTGATGACTCCTGTTTCAGTAAGTGTAAACCCCCTCACGTTAAAATAGTGGGCTAAGACATAGTCTATGATGTAATATTATACAAAGAAATAACTAACTCTACATAAGTAATGGTAGGTAAATGTTGTCTCAGCAGAGCTGTTGTCATGTCAAAAACGAGTAATCTTGGATTAGATGTATGCGCGTCTAACTGCTATAATACACATCGATTGAAACATTAATTCTTCTTTTTATAGTCAATGCGATGTGACATTCGTAGTCATATCTATCCACAGCCTTCTGTCCTATGTACTTTCAGTTATTTATGGCACAGAGCATTTCTCATGTCATTTTGCCAGAAATGTCCAGCAACTTCTAATTTGGTTTTCTTCCGCTTGTGTTTCCCTCTAACTTTCACGATATACTTCATGTCTTTCCCTCCAGTACAACTGTGCCATAACACTTAACAGTTGAACCTGGTTTCCGAGATTTGTAACTGCATCATTCTTATTCTTGAGATGTCATTTTTGCCGACTGCAAACCTGGAGGGGTTTAAAGCGGGAATATATATTATCTTCTTCTGATGCTGGTAATCCCCTCTCTTCGTAAAGTTAATTTCTGTCATGACGTCCTCGTCCTTTTTAATCTATTTATGGTATTCTGATCAAACTTAAGCTAGATGACAAACAGTTTATTGGAACTTCTGTGCCATGATACAAGTAACCATACTGCACCTATCCTGTGTTGCGGAGATAACGCCTGGTTGATTAAGGAAGCAGCGGCAGCGAAGTTGCTAGTATGTCTGGCTGCCTTTTCGATTTATTAATCTATGTTAGGGTATAGCAGTTTTTTTTTTTTTTTTTAATTCTCAGGGCAAATTTAGAATTACAAAAATGTTCGCGGGCCGTATAAAAAATAACTATAAACATACCCGGATTTCCTGGTAACACTATATTTTTATGTGTGGAATAATCTAAGATTATAATCCCTCATAACGCCTATTGTCAGACACACTCACCCACTAAAGCTCTTCTATATATTTCTAAATATGGTTGTTCAAGCTTTATATATATATTGAAAAAAAAAATAACTGTTAACATGCATAAGTGCCAAGTCAGCAGACAGGTACTGCCTCCCATCTGAGTTTGTCCGCAACACGCAGTTCTCTAGGAGGATGAAAGATTTGGCGACACAACTTTCTGGTTATCGTCGACGAAAAACATAACTTTTCACAGGAGTTTACTGCTGGTGAACGCGAAGAAAAAAAAGAAGAAGAGTCGGTAAAAATTTTTTTTGTTTATTGCATGAACATTTTCATTTTTTCAAATGTCATGATTCATTTTATGACCGGACATTGGGTCTCTTCCTGCGTCCAAACCCAGCGACAACTTTCACAAAGCCTCTCTTGTACTGCATGCGCGCTTGGCACGGCCAGTTCTTCTCTTGTTTTTCAGCTTCTGGTGTCTGTCCGCGGACTTTGCCGGCACTGGCCAAGGTACCGTGGACATTGCCTCCAAGCAATCTGAGTTCAATGCTCAGAGTTGACTTATCTCTCAAAGCAGCCAGCTGCCATTCATCTTCCAGGAGCTGGCCTTCAAAGACCACCGTCATCTGCTCCTTGGGCAGAAACTCATTGTCTGGCACTAGAGCCTTCCCATCTCCAACAGTCTTCTGCTGGCTCAAATCTAAGGTGTAGGTCTGAAATGATCTCACAAAGAGGGGCATCCTGAATGATGTGTCTCTCAAGCATACCGTAACCGTTCAGCGGTGATCTCACAAAGAGGGGCATCCTGAATGATGTGTCTCTCAAGCATACTGTTACCGTTCAGTGGTGCAAGGCTTGAGAAGAACCATATGTTAAGGTTATCACTATTTGGATTTTTTTTCGTTGTGCATACAAACGTATGTTTTTGTATTCTGCGATTTTATGAGTTTAAGGGTCAGGTTATATAGTTCTCTTACGCCAGCCTAGTGAGCCAGTAAAATTGTTGGGCATGCTAGTAAAAATGGCTCGACTAGCTACTTTTGGCTCCCGGGCCATAATAATACCCCTGACTACGTATATCACCAATGTAAAACATTATTCAGCTATCAAACAAACCATCACACCAGATCGTTATGTCATGACGCATATACTGTGTATAACGTATATCAACCCGTTAAGTTGATGTGGAAAGAGATAATAATTCTGTGTCTGGGAATATTTCAGGGGCGGAGGCACTCACCAACAACTCAGATATTATTGGCATAGCCGTGGCAGGATGTGCCAGCTTCGTCCTCCTGACACTTGTTATTAGCATGCTGATCGCTTCCTGTAACTGGCAAGTATAGTTTGTATCCGCAGTTGTGGCTCGCCTCTGGTTGCTGCTTGTTGACTTACTTAATTGCTTAGTCAATAGCCTTCTACCCTGGAGTGTAGAGGTTTGCTCGAAAAATCGTTAGGCTTCTGTATCCGCAGTTTTAGAATTATCTTGGTTCCATTGAAGTCATCTGACAGTTAGTAACTGTAGGATGACATCTTCCAAGCGAACCTTGGGTCTTTTTGGTCCCTGGTTCCCTGGTTCTCTTGATGCGTTTTCTTGTGTATACATAAAAACATAAGAAGAAGAAGAAGCAGAAGAAGAAGAAGAAGAAGAAGAAGAAGAAGAAGAAGAAGAAGAAGAAGAAGAAGAAGAAGAAGAAGACGAAGACGAAGAAGAAGAAGAAGAAGAAGAAGAAGAAGAAGAAGAAGAAGAAGAAGAAGAAGAAGAAGAAGAAGAAGAAGAAGAAGAAGAAGAAAAAGAAGAAGAAAAAGAAGAAGACGATGAAATTGATTATCTGATTCTTTATTTCCAACGACATTTATCCTGCGTCGACATCGATACAGGTAATTTATTATACTTCCGCTTTTGTGTGTGTGTGTGTGTGTGTGTGTATGTGTGCGTGTGTTTTGTGTGTGTGTGTGTTTTGTGTGTGTGTGTGTGTGTGTGTGTGTGTGCACCACGGCGGATTGGTAAGAATAGTAGCAGAAGGCATGGTGCCAGGAAAGAAGGACAATTGCTGACCAGCATGAAGATGGACATTGGATATAAGTAACATTGGATAGGAAAGTACACAAGGAGGGAGATTTGGTGAAATACCGAGTTAACAGCCCCGAACTCTCCAACCCCTTTTCAGTCCTCCCGCCTTTTCAGCCCTCCCCTCAAGCTGGCTGTCTGAGTGACGTTTAACCACACCATGAAAGCACAAGAAGCGACAAATACCGGATGACACAAAGTGGCATCATTCGGATGAGAATCACCCCGGCACAAGTCCCAGAAACCGCGTTCAGCCATTAGGATTTATTAGGCTCCCCAACGACAGCCGTTGTGAGGCTTTAAAAAATACGTTCCAAATTAGGACGGGTTTTAATAATCTCAAGCAGTAATGATACTGCGTTCTGATACTTCTCTTCAATATATACATGTTTGGGGCTGGAACAACGGATTAACATAATGGCACACAGGTAGTATCCTATAAGTGCTCCGTTCTTCTTTTAACTCAAGTCTGAGTCCGAAGAAGCACAGTGCACAGGCTCTGTAGCACCGGTGAAGTTCCTGAAATACTTTGGGTAGATTTTTAATTCCAGATTTTTCCTGGGCAGCGCCGTTAGGCTACTTTTTACAATTTCAAACTGCCAAGTGATTTTTAACGTGTTCAACAATGCACATAGGCGTCCGATCTCATTACCCAGAGACCAGGAGGAATTGCTAGAAGTTCAAGTCCAAGTGAAAATCTCCAAGCCCTTGTCGGGGATTTAGCCCGGAATCTCCAGCACTCGAGGCGGACAAGACTCGAGATCACGCAGCCTTTTTTTCAATATATACATGAGAATACACAAGTTTACGCATTTCTGTTGCTGACTTGTACAGGGGCACCTGGTTCAGGAATTGGATGAGACAACAAGGGAAGGTTCGAATGCCAGAGGCTTATTTTAAGCAGAAGAGGGGACTAACTCAACAAAGATTGATATCAGCTTCTCCTAGAGTCGCAGTACACCAGGTGAATGGACATGTTCCACGCCCAGCCGTTGATAGAGGTAAGCAGACAATTAAATTATATTATATGATATACATACAATATAAATATAATAAAACACGTCATTGTTAATACAATGTCTGATAATTAAGTAATGGGACTGGTTTTATTATGGCGAAGATAAAAATGTCATCTATGAAGCAAAGCATGAAATCTAAAGAAGCAACATTTATCTATGATCTGGCAACATTTCATCGCCGCTCGATAAGCGGACAACAAACAAGCCACCATTTTGTTGACCTAGTCAGATATGCATTGTTACGTAATCAGCACGGAACAAAAAGCTACAATTAAATTCTGTTTAAAACTCAGAAAAAAAGCGACATTGAAACAGTTGAATTGGTGCAACAAGTTTATGGGGGATAATTGTTTATCTCGTGCACACATTTTCAGGTGGTATTCACGATTCAAAAGTGGTGTGGAAAAGATTACTAATGCACCTAGACCTGGACGCCACATTTATGTTTGTAATAATGAACTCATTGCAAAAGTCAGAGAGCGAATAAAAAAGAGATCATTGTTTTACTGTGAGGATGATGGCAGACGAATCTGGTGGTAATAGAGAGACCATTCATAATATTTTAGTGCAAGATTTTGGCAAGAAAACAGTTGCTTGCAGGTTTGTACTACATTCGTTCTCTGGTGATATCAGCGTTTTGAGTACCTAAGAGACATCATCAAAACAAGAATTTTTGGCCCAAAAACAAGTGTATTCCACCATATTCCCCAGATTTGTTTGCCTGTGATTATTTGCTACTTCCAAAATTAAACTTACGATTGAAAGTACGCTTCTTTAGCCATATTGATGACATCCAAAGGGCCGTAACATCGACTTTAAGGGACATAACAACAGTAGAACTACAGAGGTCGTTCCAGTGTTTGTTAAATCGTGACACTTGCTGTATCAGTGCACATGGAGCTCACTTTGAATCAGATAGAGGTTATATCTTCAACTGTTGATTATTTTAATTTGTATGGAATTAGTCTCATTACTTCATTGTCGGACCTTGTATATTATGTTCAACATACCATAGTATAAATTATTACATATCTTTTAGTGCACTTGGTAATGTATGCAACATAAGAAATAATTCTATTTAATACAAACAGTTTTAAAAAAATATATGTTTTCAAATTTGTTTTTTAATTTGTCAGTCATAATGATCATCATATGCCGTGCCGGTGAGCGTAGGCTCTCATGTTTCGCTATCTCACACGATCACAATAATCCCGGATCAGTTCAATGTTTTTATCTCGCCCCATCCATTTAGCCATGCCATCCAGGTATTTTTCTCTTTGTCTTCTTATTCCATCAATTTTTTCAGTTGTTACCAAATTCAACAAAAAAAAAACATTACTACTCCCATCAAATCAGTGACCTTGATAAGTCTTCTTTTAGTCCATCCCATGTGGCGCTGGTAGTCAAGTCTATCCACAATCTTCTTCTATCTAATACTTTATATATCCTCTTCATGTCGCTGTTGACACTTAAGGCATTTAAAAGTGATCTCCATTGCTACATTCCTTCATTTCCCGTTCTGTCTGTCCTTTTCCAGGTTTCCTTAGGTCGTCCACGTCTCTTTTTTCCATCTGCTGTCCACAGGAGAGCTGATTTTGCCAGAGTGTCACAAGGCATTTTTCAGACATGTCCAAACCATCTTCATCGTCTTACTTTGATAACATTTGCCAGTGATGCACATTCTGTTTTTTCGTCAGTTCTTCTTCAATCTCATATACTTTTAATCAATTCTGACACAAATGATCTTCCATGCCATGATGTCAAATTGCCCAGCATATTCTCTCTCGGTCTCCCTCTGCCTCCTTTCTCCTCCAGATTTTCCGCTATTAAGATGTACTCCAGTTTTCTCCTTCTCATAACATGGCCGAAGACTGCAGATTGTCTCCTTTTGATGTGGGCAGTCAGTTCTCTTCTTAAATCAGTTTCTTCCAGGACATCTTCACTGCTCTTTATATCTGTCCATGGTATTCTCATCATTCGTCTATAAAACCACATCTTCGTAGCTTCATAATAATTTTTTCACAAATAGACCAACTTCCGTTTGTCATGATAGGATTTACATTTTTTTAAAAGAAATCTCTTTCTCGTTTCTTTTGACAAAGAAAAATTGCATAGAGTATTTGAATAGTCTCATCATCATCTCATGCCTTGCCAGCTGGCGTAGGCGTTCACGCATCTTCACAAATCTCGGTCTTTGGTGTTACGGGTCAATTCCACTGATGATATTCCTCCATGCCACTGTCTCAAGCCAGTCTGGTTACGGCTAATAAGTCAGCCTGCTTCATATTTTGAAATTCATGCTTAAAACCATCCCATTCCACATCATGCATACAACATAAACATGACCGGTGGGGCTAAGAACAGGATATGACTGACAACAAATAGGGAAATCAAGTGAATCGATACTGACAGGACTAGAACACTTAACCTCTAATACCATCCCATCAGTGGGCTGATAGCAAAGGTTAGTGACGTGATACGTATAAAGAAAATAGTAAAGTTCCCTTTTCACGCCTTTAGGCGCAACGGGCATATGGGCAGAGCGTCCCATATTTTTACAGACCATCAGCACTCTGTGGGTAATGTGGTCAGCATTACGCCGGCTGTCTTTACTTTCCCAGGACAGCCCATCCTAATTCGTATAATCCTAGCTAAAGGCCACGCTAGAATCCAGCAAGACAGCAACGACGAGAAATGACTGAATGGCCTTCCGCCCCCTTTCCCCTCACCCTTCCCTACCTCTTTCGGATGCACTATGAGTTCAATCCCCACCTCATTCCCACAGGGAGCACTTGAGTTCGGTACCCAACATACCACAGCAATACTCATCGCCGAACATTTGGAACTCAAAGCGTGAGCTGGGTGCTCCGGGTATATGGTATTTGCGTACACCAGAGCCTAACCGGGTTACACACTAACAAATAAGGAAAAGAACCGCTTTGAGGCTCTACCTAATATTTCACACACATATCCACGACACGACTAAACCGTTCATTTTGCAGGAAGACAACTATAAGACCACTGTGGTCACACGCGAAATATTTTCACATTTCGGAACTATCCAAAATCAAAAACTGTTTTCAACATTTTTTGGCAAAGTAAGTAGTCCAAATTTTAAAACTATAAATGGTGGTACAAAGGATGTTGTGTAGAAAAAATTGCTCTCCTACGAAATACTCCTGGCCAAATCAGAGGGAGATATAACCAAGAGGAAACACAAGGAAGAAAAAGGAAAGAAATGCACAGCTAACAAAAGGATGGAGGACGAGTTGTCTGACTCGGAAAAAAAGCATTAGGCCCAGAGACGGCGCAAAAAAACCAGAAATGTAGTCACGAAAGTAACGTAAATAACCCAGACCACAGATGTAGATGGAGACTGTTAACAGCCTTGGCTAGCATGCAGCAGTCTGAAAGGGGTCGACCTTTTAATTTTTTTCTTACAAGGAATCGGAATCGGAATATTTTGAAAGAAACCGTTTTGAGAAAATATGTCGGGTTTTATTTATAGTAAGTCAGTTTTATAAATATTTACTTTTACAGTTCAATCCATGGTATAAAAAAATTACATAGTTTTTTCGTGTGAAAAACAAAAATTTAAATAAAATATCAATAATTTGCATTCTCTTTTTCCTTCCTAATTACAGAAACATTGGTACAGGGCTGGTAAGTAGTTATGTGTGTATGTGCTTGTGTGAGAGTGTGAGTGTGCGCGAGTGTAAATTAGAGTAGTTTTAAACACTGTTTAAATATTGTATATTATATTCTTACAAAGCGACCAGTGTTTGACCCTCTTCCAACCCCCCGGAAAAAAATATGATATTTTAACACAGAAGACACAAACGAAAGATTGCATGTTCAATTGTTCGGCATAGTTTACTGTATCTCATCAGGTGCATGCTGGTAAAGTAAATTCAGTAAAGCAAACTGCAATTTGTTTCTGCTTGTGTTCTCTTTGTTTAAATTAAGAATCGAGATACAAAGAATTTAAATATTTTTTTTTTTTAAACCTAAATATCTACTTTAAAGCTAGAGGGTACTGGCACTTCAGTTTAAATTCAGCCCAAACAAAGGAAGTCCAGGAGTTCCAGAGATGGTTCAAACACATCACGTGACATCAGGGTGTTTTTTTTTTTGCGTTTTTTTTCCGGTTTTCTTTATATAAGGTGTTTTGAGAACCCTAAGCCTACATATGGTCCCCATATGGGACGCAGTTTTTAAGAAATATTATTTTTAAAACCCCACCCCAGCTGTCGTATTGGGCCCTAATGCAACCTAAAGGTTGAACATGGTTTTTGGGGTTTTCGCCCTTGGGATTCTCGTCAGAATGGTGGCACTTTGTGTCGCCGTCCTAAAGAAATTATTTACACTATAATAATAATAATATTTATTATTATTATTATTATCATTATCATCGTCATTGTTGTGTGCTGAATGGCAAATATATGAGATAACATATTTAAAATAAGGTTAAATTTTGAATAAATAATCTAGAAGAGACCATCTGTACATTGTTGAGGCGGGTCGGGGCGAGTACTTAACCCCCTCCAAATTTTCTAGAGGTGGAAGGGAGAGAGGCTCAGCCCTCTAAACGATTGCTGACGGGGCCCAAAGGTCTGACCTTAACCCTTTCAGTCCTAAGTAAAATCTGTTTATGTGACTGAATTTACCCTTACACACCTCTACAAATCATAAGGTTAAAGGTTAAAGTTACTGTCAGTATTTCTTCTTTCTTATTTCTCTGCCTTTCTAGCCCTCAAGGGAGCACAGGCCCTCAGCCAACTCACGCCAAGTTGTTCTATCCTTCGCTATCGCATGCAGCTTTCCCCAAGTCCTCGCCATCATTTTAACTTCACCCTCTAGCTCCTATTCTCAATGTGTGTTTTTTGGTCTTCCTTTATTCCCCCCCCCCCACCCCCCTATGGGTTCTAGCGCAAAGACGTTCTAGTTATATTGTTCTCAATTGTTCTCTTCGTGTGTTCTATCCACCGCCAGCGTCTTTTCTTCACCTTTGGCGACTGGAACTTGTTTAGTTCTCTCCAAAAGCTTTACATTATTGATAAAATTATACCAGTTTATTCACTATATCTTGTTCAAGCAACAGTTAATAAATGTTTGCAGTTTATTAGTAATTGCCTTAGCTGTTCTCCATATTTTTAACATTTGGGCTGAAAATACTGAAGGAATATGGCTTTTCCCAAAGGTCACTGCAGCGATTTATGCTACCACTTCGAAAAGAACGCATTCACAGTTTTGCCTCATGATTATTTCTTCACCATGAAACGTTCTGGTAGTAACCGAATAAACACTCCCCAGGAAATAGATATATCATCAGCAGTTTCAAGTTGTTCCTATTCCACATGCTTGTCTCGTAAATTGTATGTATACTGTTCTCATTTCTGTTACACAGGCGACAAGCAAATCCCAGTGTCACAAAGAGGATTTATGAAGAAAAGGTCAGAGGCTGTGTAAAAACCTGTAAAATATTTTATTTTTTACTGTAAGTGTCTGTCCAGGTTTACCATCGCAGGGGTTCTAAAAAAGAAAAATGTAAGAGCTTCATCTCATCTGTCTAGAATCATATGTGACAACAATGATTGCTATCTAACTCTTTCATTCCAAAATAACTGACGTTGTGCGAGCCAATGATCTCAAGGTCAGACGTGAGGACACAATACCTCAGAAATGAAACAACTGCCAAAGTTATACGAACAACACACTTATAAATAACAGTTACGCCTTAACAAAAGAAAAGAAAAAAAAAAGAACAGGAAGCACAATCAGGAAAATGGACGAGCAAAAGGAAAGTCTGATAAAGACGAAAAGAGAGGAATCAGACATGTTTAGAAACGACAACTATACTCTTATTTAGAGACAATACGCCACAACTACTGATACAACAACTCTGTTAACCCATTAAACTTTTTTTGTATATCCAGTTTCGTCCTTTTTAGAACGAATTTTTTGTTATTTAAAGCCCCACCCTGGCTTTTGCCAGGGGCCGCAATATAGGCAGGCCATAAATATGGCCAATTGTCTGAACGCCGTTTCTGCGACCTCTCCACGGCGATCCTCATCCGCATGGTGGCACTTTGTGTCATCGGGTGCTTGTCGCTTGTGTGATGTCCTGGTGGGGTAGAAAGTCAGTCAGTCATTAAACTTTACGCAAATAAAAACCACACCCTAGTTGTAATCAGAGTTGTCTTCAGTAGGGTTTCCTTTTTAAAGAACGAACGAATGGCACACAAGTGTGGCGATGATGCTGATGATTTTACTAAATCTGTATAGATAAAAAGTAAATAAAAAGTAAAGGACCATGTTCCACGCCTTTTGGCGCATAGGGCATATGGGGCTAGACCTATATTTTTATAGATCAACGGCACAAGATGGGTGATGTGGTCAGCATCACGCCGGCCGCCTCTACTTCCCGGGACTGCACCCGGTACCCACTCAAGACTGGGTCGACCAGGGAGCCAAGGTCATTTTTTGGAAAAAAGTCCGGCTTCGCCAGGGAGCGAACCCACGACCTTCCGATCCGCGGCGCGCGTCTAGCCGCTCTGCTAAGGCAACTCCCAATCAGTATAGATACTAACTGTTAAATGATACATGAGTTGATTAAAAAGAAACTTTAAATAAGTTTCTACTGTTCTATTTACAGGATGCTACAGTGGAGCTTGGTGATGAAGGTGATGATGAATATAAAATTGAAACTGAGGTAGTGGACAATGAGGTAAGTCAGTCAATAACACAATGCTGACGTCGATGTCATGTCGTATCGTTTATATCACAGTAAAATCTTGTTAAGAATTACCTTGAATCCCATGTCTACCAAGCCTTAAATGGGTATCAACTAGAGTTTTGGAAAGTAAAGGCGGTCAGCGTGATGTTGACAATATAACCCACCAAGTGCCTATTGGTATATAAAATTTAGGTCAAGCCCTATATGCCCTATACGTCTGAAAAGGATCCTTCTACTTTTTAAACCCTTGTTAACACGAATTTCAAGGGATCGAAACCGGGATGATCCGACTGAAATATTTTTGTTCAACTTCATCCTAACCTATATTATCAGGCATATGTTTGACACTTGCATTACCTGTCTTAATATCAAGACTATTGTCAGACGGAGATTCATCAGAGAATAGTCTGAACAGTTCTAGACCTTTTCCCTTTTCATTTGGTCTGGAAAAATAAGATGAAAATTTTATCATATCTAATTATTGAAGAACAAAGCAGAAAATGGCCCAAATACCACGTAAAACATGAATAACAAAAGGACTTCATTTCGCTAATTGTAGTTTTTCAAAACATGTTCAAACAAATTCATTTTCCCAGCAAATTAAACAGTATTAGAGTATCTTTATGAAGAAACATTATAGAGTTCGATCTGAACGGGATGGATTCAAGAGCCACTAAAGTGGCGTCTAGTCCGTAAACAGTTTAAAACATTCTGAAGAGGCTAGGCTGCATGCATAGTCAAATGGTGCGGTATGCAGTTAAAGCCGCAAAGATCAAGAATTGTGTCAGTCCTTAAAGGTAAAGTCGCGTCAACCAGTTTCACCGTGGCAAAAAAAAAGATCCTTACGGTTTTGAACGAACCAGTGAAGAGCCTAGGCCTTATCTACAATTTGAAGTTATCTGATAGAGTGGAAATCAGGTGTATACATGAGTCACTAGCAACAGGCCTGCTTGCTGTCGAGCAATGCAGGCTGATCTGGAAGTTTAAGGTTTGGTGTGGAACTTATGTGGATTTCAAAGCTTCTCTGGCCGCTGCTTATGTACGAGGTAAGCATGGCTGCGGTGGAGACGATGGAGACAAAATAATCACAGCCATGAGGAAGTTACTGGTAGCGCCGCTATGTTGATTGAAGTGGCTTTATATTGTAAGCAGTCTAAGCTGGGGCTTTCGTTCAAATCAATAACCCAAGAGTTTAAATTCAGCAAGGTTAGACTCGCGATGATGCTACGCGAGTCTTGAGACCCCTAGTGGCCGCTGTTCAGCCTGCTCTAAGGACGGGGTCGAAATGAAAGGTCGAATATGCTATAGAATCTGCTCAGAAAGCACTAGAATTGAAGGGAATCATGGGTTACACACAAACCGACCGACGTGGCTTATGGCAGATAAGGTCACTTGGTAGTCCAAAGCCTCGGCAAAAGAACGCAGAGACATGGTAATACAACATATCAGGGAATCTGAAAACGAGATTCGGGTCCACAAATAGCCCAGCAGTCGCAGCAAGAACAGTGGACGAGCTCCGAGAGCTCTTTGTCACAAATACTCACATAGGGGTCACATCTTATTACAGAAAGCCTTGAAAGAGTTAGCGGACATTGTGGATCATGCCATAATGAGGACCCATGCAAGGGCTAGTCCTACCGTCTCCTCATGTGCTTCCTAAAGACTTGGAAGAGCTCTAAAGGTAAAGTTAACAAAGTCGCATACGCTCCATCAATACTTGACTGTGCGAGGGACTGGTTACTGGCGGTTGACCTGCCTGGTTTCGAAAAGTACCCACAATCAATCCAAAAAAATCGGCCTGAGACCTGACATTGTCCTTCACTCTGCGGAGAAATGCCAGTTCATCTTGATAGAGCTGACCGTGCCGTACGAGATGCGGATGGAATAAAATCACATGTACAAGCTCGAAAAGTACTAAGCGTACTCGTAAAAAATCGTCGCCATCGAGGTAGGCGCACGTGGTCTCATTTCAGCTTCCACATACAGTGTACTAAAACACTTGGGCTTGCGAGGAAATGAACGGAAACGGGGGACTAAAACAGCTTGGCGGGGCTGCTGAGGGAGCTTCGAGCTGGCTCTGGTCGCAACGGAACGTCGTAGGTGATGGGTCTCTGTAGACTGGTCCCAGCCTCTAATGGAAAGGAAATTCTCATCCCTATAAAGCCAAAGTGTCCGATAAATGTCTGCCAGTGTCTCTCTGCTAAATGCCAAAGTCTAACAATTGTCCAATGAACCAACTATAAGCTTGTCACACTTGTCCTGAAGCTAGAAGGGTAATTTACTACCTCAGCACCAAATATAACACCAAATCTCACAATACCTATTGCAAAGTTACTGTCTAGTCTTGTCACTGTCCGAGAGTCCGATTAAGTGCAACAGGTGAAAATCGAGGCCTGGAGTCATGACCCAGGTCAGCCAACCTTGCGAGATTGTCTAGGAAGTAATGGGCCGAAACAATCGTCGACAGAAGGATCTTTCTACTCATGATCGGTGTACCCCTGCTGTGCATGCCCCCCCCCCCCCTTTGAAAATGTCTTCTTCTTTTTATTGTTTCATTTCTTTTTTTCGCAGTATTATAGAACCCTAGGCATATTCATTGCGATGACTGATATCAAGCTTTTTTACGAAACTATGTACATTCTAACGAGTGTTTTAATTTTTTTTCTTCATAATTAGCATCTTTTCGTACTTCTAAGGCCTGTATTATGTTTCTGAAGACGTTTGCTACCTGTCAAGAATCTGCATGTTACAGCAGTATGTTTAACACTATATCTTTTCAGGTGGCCGTATATCGTTTGACGCAGAATGGCTCTGTTTCCATTGTTCCTCTCAAATTACATTAAAAAAAAAAAAATAATGCTTCCATTCTCTGAAGACATCAGCAAGGCATCGACAGCTTTAAATGGCTTGAAAAAAAATATGGAACTTTAAACAGTATAGTATAATTTTAAAACCAAGTTACGTTTTCTCAGTTTTAAAGTTATTCCAGTTTAAATGTATGCCAGTGAAAGTTGGATCGTTAATGCAGCGTCCTGTAAAAAACAAAACAAATACTTACATGTCCTTAACAGGACGTCGCAGAGACACTCCCAGCATTTCTTGGCTGTTGTGGTTTTCTAACTTTTACGTTCAGTGGTTTGCCATTGCTTACTCAACGATCTGCTCTCGATACCAATGTCTAAACCAGCGTAAGGCCACATCGCCTGTACCTGGGATCGAACCCAGCAGCTCGGCATTACGAAGCGAGTTCGCAACGACTAAGTCACAGAGGCCGACCACAAACACAGACGTCATGTAGAAAGGTGCTCAATAACCCTTTGTATCATTTTGTTTTACGCTTAATACAATCTCAGTAAATGCTAACTACATCTTCCCTTAGACCCTCGATGTCGGCCCGTTCAAGCACGACCACTCAAAGGAGATCCCCATCAAGGGTGATGTCTATCCCGAACCTTACATCTACAGCGCCGTAGACAGCACTAAAAAGCCTGCCGTTGGTTTAAGCAACTCTGTAAAACCATCCAACGATTCCGGAAAACCAGCCGCCATCTCTCAAAAGTCTGACAGAAGTGAAGGCAACTCTGTAAAACCATCTAACGATTTCAGAGACTCGGCTGCGGTCACTAGAAATTTGGAGAATGGGTATTATGCCGCAGATGGTAACACGGATACGAAGTTTGGCGAAGGTCTTTTCTATATGTAGTCCTCTGGCAAGATACATCATGTCTGATTGGTGTGTGCCATGTGTGTGCCATAAATTGTTAATAGTCATAATTACGTTTGTATTTTCAAGTAATAAATTACAATATATTGTATATGCTCCTTGTAAATACATATTTACAACCAGTGTCTACTTTAGTTACTGTAATGTATGTTATGTGTGCAAGGAGTTTATACTGAATTTACAAGTGACATACCGTGTTTGCAAATGCTATGTAATGAAGTTACAAGTAATGTTGCAGTAATCAAGGTATTATATTACAATATATTAACATACATTTCATGTCAAAAACGACTTCAATATAATGTACACTGTATTTTCACGTAAAGTATACTGCATGTCCAAAAAATATGTTACACTATCACTGAGTACCAGGCAATGTTATGGAAAGCAAAGGCAGGCGGCATGGCCTTGACAGTATCACAGTGGAATGCCGATTGGTCTATAACGATGGTTTCCTATTTTTGTTTCAGATGGCGCCAACTTGAGTATATGACAAGACCGCATGCCCCCACCTCCCCGTAATTTGGAAAAGCTCCCACGCCTTCTCCATCCCCATCCTCCCTCCCCACATAACACAATTGGATGAAAACGAGGAGCAATGTGTTCTTAATCTAAAATTAACTGTAGGTGTTATTAAACTAAATTAGATTTTTTAACATTAGATACACAACCTTAGTTGTTTTATTTTGTAAATAGTTTTATAAGTGAAACGAGAAAAAAAAAAAAGAATGGTTAAAAATATATTTTGTTTGTAACTTTGTGAATGGAAACGGATTATTAAAAGTGCAAAAACAACTCATTTTCAAAAACTGCTTGACGCTTCTGCACCCCCATCCCGAAACCCCGCCTCCGCCCCCCCCCCCCAAATTTTTTTTCTCCGCTCTTATGGAGTGTCCCTTCCCTCCCAGCCCCTAAAGGAGACTGCTGGACATTAAGCTGATAAGTAAAAAGGACCGCTATTTAACTGTCCCAACTTTTCTAGCCTAACTTCTCATCCCGTAAACAACTTTGGCTGTGTGGATTTTTATCATGGCATGGGGCGTCGCAGGTCAACACAGCCTCAAATGGGTACTAGGATGTACGTCCTCGTGAAGTAAAGACGGCCGGCGTAATGCTGACAACCCTACCCACATGGTGCCGATCGGTCTGTAAAAATATGGGTGCTGTTTCCATATGCCGGACGCGACTTAAAGGCGTGAAAGGGGATCTTTACTTTTCTTTACTTGCTTTCTACTTTACTTACTAACATCTGATCTCGTATTTATCTTACGAAACATATTTAGCTTACCCTATGCTTAGTACAACACCCCTACCCCCCAACCACAACACCCCTATCCCCCAACCACAACACCCCTATCCCCCAACCACAACACCCCTATCCCCCAACCACAACACCCCTATCCCCCAACCACAACACCCAACCTCCGTTTAGGTTGTGGAGCTTCATTTTAAAGAACAAAGAATGGACCTGCTGTCCTCTAGCAAGCGTGTATTATGCGAATATGTAGTGAGTTCCCTTCAAAATTGGGGTGCACCTGCCTAAGAGGCGAGGAAGCAACAGTCTGCATATAATTTACCCAGATTTGAAATAATGTATGTTCACGCAAAACGCAAGTTCTTGAAAGAGACTAAAGTCCAGGAGTGGACGAACAATCAACACTTTCCGCTGCATTTTACAGCCTATAAAGTCCAAGAAGAAGATATGCCTAGTTCGCCTTAAAACGTACAAAAGAGTCATTTCTTTGTACAAGTTACCACCATCAGTGCTTCAGTTCCTGTAGTGACCAAAAGAGTCATTTCTTTGTTCAAGTTACCACCATCAGTGCTTCAGTTCCTGTAGTGACTAAAAGAGTCATTTCTTTGTACAAGCTACCACCATCAGTGCTTCAGTTCCTGTAGTGACCAAAAGAGTCATTTCTTTGTTCAAGTTACCACCATCAGTGCTTCAGTTCCTGTAGTGACTAAAAGAGTCATTTCTTTGTACAAGTTACCACCATCAGTGCTTCAGTTCCTGTAGTGACCAAAAGAGTCATTTCTTTGTTCAAGTTACCACCATCAGTGCTTCAGTTCCTGTAGTGACTAAAAGAGTCATTTCTTTGTACAAGCTACCACCATCAGTGCTTCAGTTCCTGTAGTGACTAAAAGAGTCATTTCTTTGTACAAATTACCACCATCAGTGCTTCAGTTCCTGTAGTGAACAAAGGAGTCATTTCTTTGTACAAGTTACCACCACCAGTGCTTCAGTTCCTGTAAGGACCAAAAGAGTCATTTCTTTGTACAAATTACCACCATCAGTGCTTCAGTTCCTGTAGTGAAGAAAAGAGTCATTTCTTTGTACAAATTACCACCAACAGTGCTTCAGTTCCTGTAGTAAACAAAAGTCATTTCTTTGTACAAGTTACCATCATCAGTGCTTCAGTTCCTGTAGGGACCAAAAGAGTCATTTCTTTGTACAAATTACCACCATCAGTGCTTCAGTTCCTGTAGTGAAGAAAAGAGTCATTTCTTTGTACAAATTACCACCAACAGTGCTTCAGTTCCTGTAGTAAACAAAAGAGTTATTTCTTTGTACAAGCTACCATCATCAGTGCTTCAGTTCCTGTAGGGACCAAAAGAGTCATTTCTTTGTACAAGTTACCACCATCAGTGCTTCAGTTCATGTAGTGACTAAAAGAGTCATTTCTTTGTTCAAGTTACCACCATCAGTGCTTTAGTTCCTGTAGGGACCAAAAGAGTCATTTCTTTGTTCAAGTTACCACCATCAGTTCATCAGTTCATGTAGCTCACACAAGAAACACCCTGCAAGTTGTTAGAAGCCAGAAACATCTGCAAATATCCTAATATCATGTGCGTGGAAACCTAGGAACGTAGGCCACTTCGACCCTCCCATAAACACTGGGGTGGGGTGTCCTGCTCTCCTTCCAGAATGTCGTGTGTGTGTGTGCGTGTGTGTGTATGTGTGGGTTACCTCATGACAGCCTAGTGTGTATTTACAGGAACTGGACATGTTTTAAACATGTGTGTGAGTGGTGTGTGTGTGTGTGTGTGTGTGTGTGTGTGACTGTGTGTCGATGTGTGTATGTGCGTGGCTTGATGATTTTCCTAATTACAAGTGAAAAAAAAGAGAGTTGATATTCCAAATGCATACCAGCTATACTTATACTTCTGTTTAACGGCTGTAAAAGAACGGACGACGACCGAAGCAGCAGGTTTAACGGTCACTCGGGCTATGGACAGCAGTGAGGCAAAGCTGAACTATAGCCACTGCTGTAAAAATACACCAGTTGAAATTATTATATTTACGTTGTGCAAGCATTATCACATTTATTGTTGTGTTTGATTAAAGGTAGTAATTTCCTGTCTTTTGGTGATGCCATGGTTGATAATCGTATTAGTCGCTAAAAGCCATAAAACAGGAACTATTAGCTCTCTGAAATTGTGGACAGATGTTCCCTCTTAAAGAATTTTTTTTTTTTACCTGCACAGTCCGTGCGACAGCGCTAGCTAGGCAATCCAACACCCCCCCCCCCCCCCCCCCAATTACCCTCCTATCAACCTTGCCTACACAACAAAAGTGGTAAATAAAGCAGCAACAGCAGTTAATGACAGTTCCCACTCTTTTTATTAATGAATGTACAAACACAGAGACATTTTTTTTTGGGTAGGCTATGTACACACAGGTTCTGGACATTTTCTGAACCTACCCGAGGCCGCGAGGTTTCTAATCCATTACCCCAGTATAAGGTCTATAAAACAATACAAGTTCTTCTTCTTCTTTCGTTCGCCTGAAAAAAGTTGTCTACATCAGAATTGCTGCCTGAAAGGCCAATGGTGTGAAAGCGGCCCTTTACCATAAGCTGCGACAGTGCATAGCTTACCATGTGCTGTCGTGCTGTCGTGTATTGGAATCCGATTTGATATAGGATTTTTATTATTTCTTTATAATAATTTTTTTACATCCAAATTATCCAGGCCCCTTACTTGACTTATTGAAATTGATTTTTGTCTAATGAAGTATCAGGAAATGCACTGTAAGAATTGCCTTATTCTTCCTCTCGTTAACCGGCTGTGAACTCTGACAGAAAGTTCTGGTTGTTCGTCCACTTTTGGACTTTAATCGTCTTCCAGAACTGGGCTTTTGCCTTCATATCTGTTCTACAGATCTAGCTTACTTGTATGCAGACTCTTGACCCCCTGCCTCTCAATCAACTGCCCTCGAATTTCTCAGGAAAGAACCCTAATTGTTGACTTTTACAACTCGCTTATTAGAGGATCAATGGGTCTATTGTTGATTTGGTTCCTTACAATGGGGTCTGTAATCCACACAGGGAGTCTGGAAGAATAAGCCGCAGGTGTGATACTGACCACATCACACAATGACAGAGGGGTAGCAAAGTCAAGAGGTACCTGGTGCGGAAAATAGTCTGTCATCCCCCCTTCCTCCCAGTGGCATTGCAAGGTCAGTAGGTAGCCGGTGCAGGACATTTCATGTCACCCCCTACAGAAAGACACACACACACGCACTCATACATATTATTTTATGTTAAGAATACATAGTTTTGCTACTTTCGTCACCCCCTCAGTGATGTAACATCTAGTACGCACACTCACGCCCCATGTTACATCTCTTCCCACCGTGTATTGATTAATCTATGTTTGTTTGTTTGCTTTAGTATCCAGAAGCCATGAGTTGTTAACCCTTAGGCTCGGTATCATGGATATCGCAACCTTTCGGCCTTGATTCCATTGTAAATACCGTAAGTCTAGGAGAAATGTGGCTTTCCTGCCTACCCCCGGGAGTAAACCCGGACCACAAGGAGTTCGTCACCCGGTCACCGCGCAATCCGGTTTAGCCAACTACGCTAGAGAGCCGGGCTAGTTAATCTATAAAATACACCCTCAAGTTGTGGAAGACAACCCTTTATTTATTACACCACATGATTCTTTCATTTGAAAGCCCATATTTTGATTTAGACTCTGTCGTATCTGGCTGGAGGTGAGAACCCTACCCTGGCCCCGCCTCATTCAGTAACCATTCCATTTAACGAAGCTTACCGGCAACCGCTACGAAAGAAATGGTGGGAAAATATAAAAGCGAAATCGAAAATCAAGATCAAAACATATAAAAGGCTGGATTTTTTTTTTTAAATATCTAAAAACCATAAACTGTTAACCCTTTGGCATGTTACTATGAATATCGCAACCCTTAGGCCTTGATTCCTTGATAGATAAATCTGGGAGAAATGTGGCTTTTTTTTTTCTTTTTTATCCCCGGGCGTGAACCCGGACCACGAGGAGTTCGTCACCCGGTCAGATCACTAAGTCAGATTTAACCAACTAGGCTAGCTAGCCGGGTATAAAACACTGATAAACCCAATTGTTTTCTATGGCTTTGAAACTTGAGCACAGGTAAATGAGATGAAGCCTTATTACAGATTTGCGAAAAGTCTTAAAACGAATCTTTAGACCCATCAAAGATGCATTTGGACCCATCAAAGATGCAAACGGCAGAAAATGGAGAGTTAGACTGACTGACTTTCTACCCCACTAGGACATCACACAAGCGATGAACACCCAATGACACAAAGTGCCACCATGCGGATGAGGATCGCCGTGGAGAGGTCCCAGAAACCGCGTTCAGACATTTGGCCATATTTATGGCCTGCCCATATTGCGGCCCCCGGCAAAAGCCAGGGTGGAGCTTCAAATAAAAAATTTCATCCTGAAAAGGACGATAGAGATAATAAAAATGGAGAGTTAGAAGCAACAACAAAATTTATATGTTTAAATCACCACGGATCCTAGTATCATGGGGGCCAGTAGACTGAAATGGCAGGGACATATCGAGAGAATATTAGATTATAGAAGTAAAAACTGTACACAAAGTAGTTGAATGATTGTAGACCAGGAGGTAGACCAAGAAGACCGTGGCGAGATAATATCCAGACATACCTACAAACAGGGTAACAGGTGAAATGGGAGGTAATGAAAACACTTACCTGGACAGAGTGATGAAGCTAAAAAGGGGGGGGGGGGCTGTGGGTTCTGGGTGCCTTGCGAGACTTAGGGGTGGGGGGGGGGAGACGAGCAGTTAACCAGATGACAACAGGTACCATCAGGATGGAGCTTCTCGCTGTCTGTAGATGAGGCAGACGGAACTAATATGGGATTGGCCTGAAGGCTGTGATGTCGAATCTTTACCCAGATGAACCACACCTATAAGTAGTTGGTGTCACACACCGGAAAGAGACATCTAATCATAATCTTTCGTCCTCTTTAGGATGACATTTTTCGTTATTTGAAGCCCCATCCTGGCTCTTGACAAGGGCCGCAATATAGCCCGGCCATAAATATGACCTAATGGCTGAACGCGGTTTTTGGGACCTCTCCACGGTGATTCTCATTCACATCTTGGCACATCGTGTCATCGGGTGTTTATTGCTTGTGTGATGTCCTGGTGGGGTAGAAAGTCAATCATTCACCGAAAAAAGGATGCTGCCTAAATGTGTGTGTGTTGCATGTGCGTGTATGTGTGTGTGTGTGTGTGTGTGTGTGTGTGTAAATATGTGTGCTAGTGTGTGTGAAAGTGCGCATGCTTCGTATTGGGTTAGACAATATAGTTATCAAAACATATTTATGTAATGATTATACAATTTCCATTTCAAAACGTATATTGAACAATACAGCATTACCAAACATATGTGAATAAAATATTTCATCTTTGCATATTGATTTGATTTGATTTGATTCAAGAACCGACATCACAGCACTCGGGGCATTCCCATAAGCGCTCCGTCCCCATCTTCAGCAGCCAGCAAAGAGTTCCGATACTAATGGTGCTAGTAGCTTTCTGATTAAACGTCCGTCTTGCCTTTCCTCTGAGCCTCGAGCATCTGCCAGAACCTCTCGTCACTCCCCTTGCATCAATCTCACCAGACTGTGGTGATCCATCTGCTCCTCGAATTGTACACGCTCTCCCACAAGGCACTAACCACGTCTGCCTTATCATGTATCAGTATTCCACCAAGTTGTGCAGAACCAGCCAGTCTTTCCGTCTGTTCATTTCCCAACACACCGGCGGGCCCCGGTGAAAAAATCCAGACAATACTCCTCACCCGCGTCCCCCGCAGCGAAGCATGCCACTCTGCACGAAGCATACCTGTTCTGATCTTCCCCAGCATGCTTTCTGAATCAGTTACAATCATGGTGTGTGTGTGTGTGTGTGGTGTTCTCTAGCCAGCGGAAAGCAGCAGTGACTGCCTCCACCTCCATTCTTAAGCTGGATGTTGTGGTATCATATGCTAGGCTCTCCTGCACCAAACGTCGACGATTAACGTTTGCTAAAAAGCCCCATGCACTTCTTTTGCCTCTTGACACTGAACCGTCTGTGTAAATGATCAAATCCTCTGAGTGATCATTATCTTGAATTAACTGCTGAATTTCCACCTCTGTGGCACCTGCTGGCCAGTCTCTGCATTCTCGGCTCAGCGTGATTATGACTCTACACAAGTCTGACTGCTCAGGTGGCACTTTGATCCACTCCTCTCCTCGCCTAATGTTCTCAAGGATGCAAACCTGTCTGATTGTGTCTTCTGCCTGAGCCATCCATGACCTTCCTCTTATCAGCCGCTGACCCTTAACTGCACCCAGAGCTTCATGCAGAGGGTGGTCTGTGTCTGCAGCTACCCTGAGATATGACTTCGCCTGCAGCACCTTGTGCCTACCTGCAACCGTCGGCAAACCAAGGATGTATCGCATACACACCACTGGGGTGTCTCTGGTGCAACCCAGAATGACCCGCATAGCCGCGTTCTGTATGCACTCTAGTTTGTCCATCTGACTCTTTGAGACGGTAAGCAGTCCCAGGCCATAATCCACCACTGACAGGATCAGGTGCTGATATAGTATGAAAAGCATTCTCTGCTCTATGTCAATTGCAGCCATAGTCTTAAGTGCACTAAGTCCTTTTTGGCATGTCGTCACAACACTCTCCACATGGTCCTTAAATGACAGGCTCCTGTCATATGTAATTCCTAGATACTTCAGTTTGCTCTCTCTGTTGACGTCTCTACCATCTATAGTGAGACTTGGGACATTCGTTTTAACGATTCTGTTGTCCAGAGAACACCACAAAACAGACACCTTTTCCGGGTGGACGACAGCCCTCATTTCTGTACACCACTCAGTCACTTTGTCTACTGTCGCTTGTAGCCCCCGAGCTGTTTGTTACCTCTCTTCCCCCTGCATATATGCAAGTATATCATCCGCAAAAGTCAGTATCCTTCCAACTCCTGGTGCTTCTAGGTTTGTAATCTTGCTCGTATACACGCTGAAGAGCACAGGCGAGATGGCGGATCACTGTGGCAGTCCTGGGGCCAAAGTGCATGATTCAGAGGTCCATGAGCCCAGTCGGAGAGCAACCCGACGTGAATATAGGACAGCTGCAACCCAATTCACCAGCCATGGATTGACCTCCTTCTCCCTCATTGCAGTCATTAAGATGTCGTATCTCACTCTGTTATAAGCATCCCCAAGACCCAGTCCTACCGCCATAGTTTCCTGTCTGTTCTGGAACCCTTCATAGACGTCAAAAGCAAAAGTGGCCGCATTTGCCCAAGTGTCCTTTCCTGGCATGTAACTTCCCAGACCTCTTGGGAGAAGCTTCCCCCTTTCCAAAAATTCTTGTAACTTTACAGTAACTATCTTCTCCAAGACCTTCCCAAATGTGTTTTGTAAGTTGATGATTCTAAAGCCACTAAGCTTAGAATGATCTTTAAAAGGTTTTGGTAGTGGGATTAGATAGCTGTGCACCCAGTCTTGCGGTACTGATGCTGTCTTAATACTCTGGTTAAAACAGTCGACCATCTCCTCCAAGTCTACATCGCTCAAAGCCTTCATGTGACCATACCTGACACCATCAGGCCCTGGTGCAGTGTCTTTAGCTTTTTTCAAAATTTGTTTGATATCTTCCACTTGTATCATGTCTAATGCATACTCTTCAAGGTGCCAGCTAACTCCTTTCTAACTGCATCCCTGATGTCTACATCATTATTATCTGTCTGAGCTATAAACCTATGGAGAAAAGCCTCCCCTTTCTTCTTGTCTGTTGTCACACGCACACCATCGCCTCTACAAATTGTTCCGACTGTCATAGGCCGATCTTTTCTTTGCATCTGCCTTTGCAGTTTCCAGAATTTCCCCAATGTTTTATCGCCTCCCATGTCATTTACAAAAGTTTCCCACTTTGCGCTTTTGGCCTCTGCAGCACAGCGCTTGAAAACCTTCACCTTAACTTTTTTCACATTCTCCGCTATCTCCACTTCCTCTCGTGAGCTTGAGGGTGCCTTCCATGCCTGTTCTACTTCTGGAGTCCACCATGGGGGCTGTAGAAAATTAGTTCTGGCAGTTCTTTTGCATGCTCCCCGTCTGAGGCGTCCAAGTAGGTTGTTGGTCCACTTATACTGGAAGGTCTTGCGTGCTCTCCCAACCTTAACCTTACTGAGATTAGAAATCCAGACTGAACATGGTAGGTGATCACTCCGTTGGTCATTCAGGACAGTCCATTTAACATCTAAAACTGACGACTGAGAGACAAATGTCTAGTCAATGGCTGTGTCTGCATCTCCAGACCTCATTGCCATTCTAGTCGGCCTCCCATCATTGATGCAGACCATATCGGAGTTAACCATGGCCTCTGCAAAAGCAATTCCCTGTCGGTTTTCTCCACTGCTGTCCCATTCTCTGTTCCTCGCGTTAAAATCCCCACATATGAGTAACCTATCACCTGGTAACTCCTCCAATTCCTTGAGCCAGCTCCATTGTTCACTTCTGACAAAACAGTCTACCGTGGCATATATATTTATGAGGTTCCAACTTAAGCCACCAATGTCCACCTGTATCCCTTGAACCTCTCGTCCACTGTGGTTCCACTGGCTTAAGTCAAGCACCACATGCTTCACTCCCTCCTTCACCACTAGACCTTGTCCATGTCTCTCCTGTCCAACAGGGTTTATATAATTGACTGGAATGAATCAAAACGCTGTCTTGAAGTTACGCTTTCGACTATCTTGAAATGAAGCTTGTTTCAACTTGGAATGAATCGTGGTCTGCTTGAACTGAACCTTGGTTTACACCGACTTTAACGTCTAGAATTGACAACACAACGCCGCTCAGCATCTTGGTACATACTATCAGTTTATTCTGGTCCATGTATTCAACATGCTTAAACAATTGTTCTCAGTTCTATCACTCGCGACATGTTCGAACATTAAACATTTGCGCAACATAAAGACGACATCTTCAAATACTACAACCGTCTTCTCTGACTTCTGATGATCGACTGACCACGAGGCTAGCTCGGGCTTCGCCTCGCTTACTCAACGGCCACAAGTATCTCGTGCCGTAACTTGTAGCACGGACTTCCTGCTTGCCACAATGTACTCGTGGAGACCATGCAAAGCAGGGTCATCACACTCTCCCCCCTTTTTAACAAAATGACACTTTATGGAACATCAAGTGTCATTTTCATTTGACCAAATATAATAAATCAATTTAATTGTATTACCACTAGGGATTATGGTTCCTGATTATCCTCAATTACTGCCCTTTAAAACTGCCTTTAATATTTACTGCATGCTTTTCCCAGTACTGAGCTGGTGAAGAGTTTAAACCATCTTTGCACCTATTGCATCTGTAGTATTGTCTAGTCACTATATCTACTCTATCGGGTTTAAAGTGAAATGATGATAGTGATGATGATGATCAGCTTTGAGATATTTATTACATAGAAAATTGGATTAACCAATATTTCTACATCACCTTTCACAGGGTATTAAACCCCAATGACTCTTAGCCGATATGATAGTGGTAAGATATATTTAACATAGTGCTTCTAGTTTCCCAAAAGCCCCTATAAAACCTTTTACAGGGTAATTACCCAACCCCAAGGAATCTACCACATAAAAAAAAATGCATGTTGAGATATTTTTTCATAGACCATAGTCTCACCTTTCACAGAGTAATTACCCAACTCCAAGGAATCCAACATGAAAACAATGATAGTTGAGATATATTTTTTCATAGATCTTAGAGTTTCCTCCAAGTCTATAACACCTTTAACAGAGTATTTAACCCCAAGGAATCTCAGACACCTTTCCCCCTTTAGATGGACACAGATGAGTTCAACTCCTCTACTGTGCTTGTGCTTTGATGTGTGCACTCTTTCTTTACCATCAGTATGTCTATTCAGCATCAGTATAACTATAGCAGTTTATAATCTTGGGTGTCGTGGACCAATTTACCATGTCCCTGTGCTGTACACCTATGCTAAAACATTTCAAATTGAATTTATCTAAATCATTATGTGGAAAAAGATTTCTATATGATCTATCGCTAAATCTTGATCTAATTCTTTTCTACTGTTCCTGGGAAGAGAGATTTTTTTTTTTTTTTTTTAAACTTTTGAACTATTAACTCTGTTATTACATGAATACTAAACTATTCCTAATGAACTACTAACTCTAAGTTAAATGCATGTACACTATTAAAATACTACCCACAAATCTTTCATTCATCATTCATACCTGTTTTATTCTCTTTCATTCCCATTCATTCCAATAACTATCCTTGATTTTGATCCATCCCTGCAGGCTGTGTGTGTCTTGCTTGTACTCTGGCGCTTGCTTTCAAGGTTGTCATTCCTTGGTTTGCTCAACAGTCTGTTCTGCTCTGGGATCTTTCATGGTAGGATAGCTGGTAATCTTGCAAATATACTGACTAAAAATATTATAATTTTATAAGTTAACACAATACTATTAACAGTGTTCAGTGACTGCATACACTGATATGCCACCTTTAAAATAATAATTAGTAATGAAATTAACGGAAGGTGTTCAATACACACAGTATGTGGCTGCTTTTTATAAATGAAATCAGGTGTTTATGCACTTTTTAAAATACTTCATTAATTTAATATTTAAACAAACACTAGATAATTAACTTGATTAACTTTCACAATTAATATTTGTGTACACACGATGTAATACTGGCATTTTTGTGGCTGTTGATTGTGCTTAAACTGTAGGAATGCTTTATTATTCTCGCATTCTTTATTTTATGATACGTTTAGTATTCGGTGATCTTGATATTGTATAGATGCTCTTGAAGTGTCGCTTAGAATTTGATGATTTTGAAATGTTTCAATGGTCAATTTTGAGGTATCTGGAGAAAATAATTTCTGTTCTTTATAGTGATTTTCAAATTTGAATAATTCAGTGGTTGATATGTTTCTGTTCATTCACTGTACAGTACAGGTTGGTGATTTCTGATTTTGGTTGAATTAAGACAATCTTGAAGGTGAAGAATGGTAAAATATCAATTCTTGATAATTGTTCAGGTTTTGGTTGTAGGTAGTTCTATGTAGCTTCCTGACTGATAAAAATCTTGAACTTTATACATGGTGATATGTTAGCTTGATGTTGATGTTTCAGGATGATGGACTGTAGTTTCATGTTCGTAAATAGTGATACTTCAGTTGATGGTACTTTTCCTTGAATCAGCTGTTATTTTTTGTTGATAAGATGGACTTTGTTCCCAGACTCGTATGTCTTCATCAGAACAGTCTTTTATGTTGAAGTCTTTGTATCCCAGAACCACATCTGTTCCGATGTTGTCCGTTACCACTACTTTCAATGGTCTTTGATATATAGGGCGACTTCAAATAATATAAGCTGTCCAAAATCGCATACAAAAACCTTCTCTGTCTAAACAGTAAACCATTTTCTCCGCTATAATCTGATTTTTCTAAAACATTTTCATGTACGAAAGTGATATTTGATTTTTCTATTTAATTGCATTTGTGCTGGTTTTCTTGTTTATCAAACATTTAGTTGACTTTTCCCAATATTTCTGACTTGTTGCTCTGTGGAATTGATCATAATCTATATATTTATTGCCCTCTAATAATTGAAAATTCTTTATTTATGGCTTGTTTATCTATTAGTATTTTACAGTCTGATTTTTTCAAACATTGAGTTGCTTTTGTCTCGACTGATGTCATTGTTTGGAATAGTGATATCCTTTACTTGATTAATTTTCATTGTTTCTGATTTGACTTTTTTTTTTTTTTATCTGTTTCAGTGGCTGCTGTCTTTTTCGTTTCAACTTTCTTGTTTTGTATTACTACTTTTGCTGGATTCTAGCTCTGCAATCACAATTTCGTTCTTTATCTTTTTAGTTCCTGGACATTTCAATTGGCTTTTTCCTATAAACATGATATGTGGAGCTGTAACTTTTCCTTGATTCTTTCTCCAGTAGCACAGTGAACAATCTAGAGTAGGAATACCTTCTGAATCCATTGTAACTGAATTAGTTTTTGCAAACAAGGATCTTTTCTTGTCTTTTAACATCTGTTTCCCAACACAGTGTTTTACAATATGTCAGAATGCTTTACAGAAGTGGCACTTTTCAAGGTTATTCTTTTGTTTATTTTGCCACTTTTTATTTACCAAGTCTTCAATATAACTTGAATATTTAGGATCTCTGTCGCAGATAGTCGAAGAACTGTGCTGGTACTTACAAAAAATGCACATCTTGATCTTCTGGTTACTTATCGATGTATCTTTCATTGTTGTCGCTGAAGATACTTGCGACATGTTCTTACTTTTTACCAACCTTTTAGATGCCATTCTGATAAACGCACAATCGATGCAAAAATGTCACCGTAGTAAGCAAACTGATCATAACAGTAAATAAAATTGGTTCATAGTCCGCTAGTTTCCGCGAAACAATAATGGTCACAAACCTGATTTAATTTACAAACCAGATTTAAAATATTTACGATGTGTAACTCTGGTGACCATGAACTCTGAATTCGCCAAACGTAGTGATACAGTGATACGGTGTGTGGCCGGGCGCAGATGACACACCGGTTTTCATTGGTCGGCAGCTGACCTGTCGGCGCTTGCTGTGTTAATTATAGGCTCTGCTCGGGGGAAGTACTGTTTTCCGCATGTTTATCTTACCTTACAAGAAAATTTTTTTTCATATAATTGAGGTCCGCGTGGTTTCAAATTTCCTTCGGACAAGCTCCCCACTTGGAATGAGCCAAAACGTAGACTTGACGTTACGCTTTCGACTATCTTGAAATGAAGCTTGTTTCAACTTGGAATGAATCGTGGTCTGCTTGAACTGAACCTTGGTTTACACCGACTTTAACGTCTAGAGTTGACAACACAACGCCGCTCAGCATCTTGGTACATACTATCAGTTTATTCTGGTCCATGTATTCAACATGCTTAAACAATTGTTCTCAGTTCTATCACTCGCGACATGTTCGAACATTAAACATTTGCGCAACATAAAGACGACATCTTCAAATACTACAACCGTCTTCTCTGACTTCTGATGATCGACTGACCACGAGGCTAGCTCGGGCTTCGCCTCGCTTACTCAACGGCCACAAGTATCTCGTGCCGTAACTTGTAGCACGGACTTCCTGCTTGCCACAATGTACTCGTGGAGACCATGCAAAGCAGGGTCATCACATTGACGAACACCGGGCAATGATATCTGTCTGTATTTAGCTCCTGGAGCATGATGACATCAAAATCAAAAATCAACCTCTCCAGTACAGGACCTCTCTGCCTAGCACTCCGACAGTTCCAGTATCCTACTCTTACATGATTAAAGCTCAATCTCTCCGATTTTCGCCTTGTTCTCCTAGCACCCGCCCTCCTATTTCTATGCCTTCTTCTCTCCCAATTTCCTCGTCGTCTCCTCCTCACTCCCTCTTCACTAACCGCTGAATAATGTGTAGCTCCGGCGACTATTCTTATGTATATTTTTTTTAAATCCATACCAAAAAATAGAATACTGCAGGAAATGACCGGTCGTCCTAGTATTGCCTGCCTGCTAGGGAAGGGGCAATGGATGTCCCGTAGGAGTCCATACGCCTGGTGCCGCCCCGCACGCCCGCCAGACGTCCACCGTTCACGACCAGCTCACCCGTTGCCATCCAGTCCCTGAGCACGTTGGCTCATTTTTGCATAAAGCATGCGGAAGGAAGCCTTCTTGATACTTACTATGTATTCGTGTGCATTGATACACGACATAATTATTCTTATGTCCCGTGTGTGTTACGGGGCTTTACTGTGGTGAAATCAAGAATAGACCAACTGCCTTTCTAACAAGCATGTCGTAGGAGTCGACTTAGAGGGAACATTTTTTGAAGTCGGAGTACATCTGCCTGAGAAGCCAGGAACCAAGAGTCTGCATACAGATAAACCAAATCTGTGAGACGGATGTGCACGCAGCACTCATATTCTGGAACAAGATCAAAGTTCAAAAGTGGCCGAATAGCGAAAACTGACTCTCGGACTGTTTAACAGGGGAACGCGAAAAAGAGGAAGAAGATATTCTGATGTACTCAGAAATGGTGTACATCAGCATCATCATCGCTTGACCTCCTTGACATAATATAAGTAGATCACCCGAATCTTGGATTAGGTCTGTGCTCTGTGACCGCCCAATTTGATCGAACGAATCAAGGTATATACATATATACCTCCTCCTCCCACTAATGTTGTCTTTTACTTGTCAAATTTTTTTTGTTTACAAAATGCTTGAACTATTTGTCTCAACAACTTGCTCAGACAAATCGTCTTCATAAATTGTGTGGAAACATTTCTCTATCGTGTCAATGACGTTGAACCACACCAGGACCGCACAACGAGCGATTAACACCTGGTGACACAAAGTGCCACCATTTGGATGATAATACCCCAGACTCAAGTCCCAGAAACCCCGTTCAACCGTTAGGTTATATTAGGATTCCAGATAAGAGCACAGTTAAATCATTAAAATGAAACAATAATTGCGTCCCATGTTTGGTAGTTATGCTGTTATTTTCTCTATGACTGACTGAGGTTCAACCCTCACCAGGATGGCACAACGAGCGAGCAACACCCGGTGACACAAAGTGCAACAACTCGGATGAGCTTCACCAGGGCACAGACTCAGAAACCCAGTTCGACTGTTAGAGTATATTAAGATAATCGACAACAGCTGGGGTGGGAGCTCTAAAAAAACATTAAAAAATTAAAACATTAAAAAAATTACCTCCCACACTGGGTTGGAAAAAATATGATAACTAAATTTCTTTATCCTTCCTTCCTTTCTTTTTTTTGGGGGAAAAAAAAATCATCGCGTTCGACCAGCATCCATGAAGGGGGAGCTTTGTATATAATTGTGACCGGATTATTTGCGCCATATAAAATGGCTTTACATTGCTCGCCACCAAGTAGCCCTAAAAAGGACTCTTGTGGGGATGCGTTCAAAGGAGACACACTCTAATACTGCCCCCGACCGACGACAAAGTCCTCTACTGGTCGGCCAATGGGCGACTCGGAGAATTTCTCTATCAGACACCTACACTAGGTAGGTAAGTTGTACCCCACCAGGATATCACACAAGCGATAAACACCCGGTGACACAAAGTGCCACAATGCGGATGAGGATCACCCGTGGAGAGGTCCCAGAAGCCTCGTTCAGCCGTTAAGCCATATTTAAGGCTCGGTTATATTTAGTACCCCTGGCAAAAGCCAGTGTGGGGGCTTCAAAATAACTGAAAATTGCCTCCATCAAGAGGGATGACGATTAAAAATCATCAAAACCTACACGTCTGCAGGTTACTTACTTCGGCAACACAACGGTATTATATAGATATATGGTTGAACGCGGTTTCTTGGACTTGTATCTTTTTGAAATGTTAATCCTGCAAACGGAATTGCAATCCTGGAGGAGGAAAACTATTTCAATAAAGACATGAAGCTAACTTTGTTAGCCCATAAAGTCAGCTGCTGGCTAGTCAGTGGACATTTGTTGTGTTTACTCCCTTGCTTATCCGCTGAATACAAGTCGTACGGTAAGTTCACGAGCAACATATGAGAAGGTTTGGCCATTTGGCGAGAATGTCCTGGAATCAACTGCAACCGATTACCACGCTGAATCAATATAAATAATATAGTGCAAAGTGAAGATCGTACAAAATATGGAAGAGCACATCAAAGAAATAATGCCTAGCTATTAAAATGCATTAGAAAAACAATAATTTGTATCCCACAACCCCCGCACCCAGCCCATCTCTGTCCCCCCCCCCTCCCCCCCAGTATTTTGATGGGTTAGCAAGAGGAGGAGTGGGAACACAAGAAGGAGAAGGAGAAGAAGATGGAGTGCCAAGAGACCTATTTAAAATGGATCTGATATCATAAGTCTAAAGCCTACTCCCCCCCCCCATTCTAAAGTATAAAACAAATAGATTTACTACCTACCTAACAAGCATGTCGTATAAGGTGACTGATTATGAGTCTTATGTGTGAGTGTGTAAGATTGTGTACACATGATGTATGTATTATATTCTATAATGTATATTTTCATTCTATATCTATAACATGCATTTTAGATAACAGGCATTGGTACTCTGAAAAACGAGTGCTTAGAAGGGCCGAATGTCAGACGGGCCTGCGTGCCCAATTTGTAACCCTTTGAAAATAAAGTTTGTTCGTTCGTTCGTTCGTTCGTTCGTTCTTCCTTTAGAAGTCAGCGTGCACTTGTCTCAAAGGTGAGGAAACAAGAAGCTGCTTTCCGATAAGCCAGATCTGTAAAAGGATATGCACGCGAAACTGAAGTTCTAGAAGAAGATCAAATTTCACAAGTGGATGAACATCTATAACTTACCACTGAAATTTATAGCCAGCAAAGAACAATATAACTAAAATGGTTTTGCATGGAACCCACAGAGGCATATAAATAAAGGAAGACCTAAAAACACACGGAGAAGGGAACTAGAGAGTAAAGTTAAAACGATGGTGAGGACATGGGGAGAGCTGCATGCGATAGCTAAAGATAGAACGACTTTGGTGTGAGATAGGTAAGGGCCTATGCTCCACAAGAGATTAGAAACGCTAAGAAAAAGCAGAAGTCTGCAGTGCCAATGACGTGACTAGACCTCTATTTTAATTCATTGTGTTGGAATTACATGTATTATGCACTGCCTCTACAGAGAAGGTTGTCTGTAGTGTATCATCCTGCTGTCTTTGTGTAGATTACTTGTGTCTCCAGTTTAGATTAGTGGTTTGTGAACTGATTTCTCAGTTTAATCAGTTTAGGGAATCACAGTTTGATCCCCACAGTGGAGGAATTTGTTTTTTAAAGTTCTCGTCGCATTCGAACAGTGGTACGAGAGGCGTACAGTGGAAGAGATTGCGACCTTGAAACGTAATATTCTTAAAGTCGGCAGTCAATACACTGCTGACAACCTTTACTGTGGAGACGACAAACACTTTTGCTACTCTCTGAAGTGAACAGGCAGACAATTGTACAAAGCCCTGCCTTACCTCGGTGCCCTCACATGTCAGTACACATGCCATATATTTATACTTACGCTGCGGAATAGATGCCTTCTAAAACAGAACTTTCCAGACTTTCCATTTCGGTGACACACTTTTTAGAAAACCCCAATTTCGCGACACAGTATTTAAGTCTATTAAAAAACTAAATGTCAAACTAACTCATCATGAGATTCGGACAAATTTATACATTTTTTAACCTTTTCGTTTGGGCAACACCTTTACAATGCAGCTGTCACACAAACGTTTCGCGACACAGTTTGAAAAGCTCTGGTCTAAAGTGTCACTTTTTTCCAAACGCTATTCCCACGACCTGTTCTACATGATCTGCTCTATAGGATCACCGAGGGAATTATTAATACAGCAGCGATAATGTCGACAGGTTGACACTCAAAACACTTGAATATACCAGTCAATAAGTCATGTTTTATTTGGCCATTTTACACGTTTCAAGAGTACAGCGGAACCACCCGTCTATGAATGGGATCAAAACCTGCTTTATTTTCCATGTACTAATGATTTTATCTGTTTACACAACTCATTGTTTCTTTTGGCAACGCCCTGGAGCTTATAGGAATTCTATTGTAAGTTTTTCGAATCCGTTTTCTTTACTGTTGTGGCGAATGCGTGCTCAAGAGGCTGTACTTTAGAAGTATCAGTTACTACTATATGATTTGAACTTATGAATATAAGCATCACCATTGTGTGCCATGTCGATATAAGGTAGACTGTCAAAGATCACTACATCAAACGATTACAAGAATGACAGATCAGGTTTAGAGTTATTTTCCCGCAAATATCATGTCGCCAAGACAGCGTATTATTTTTCACTTTATCTCCACCTACCGACTTTGTCGACATATGTGGCTTAGGCGTTGCGGAGGGGTTTTGTAATTTCGAGTTCTCGGGTTCGATCCCAGCTGCGGACGATTTGATAGAAGTCTGCCTTTCGTTGGTGTCAACCGTGGTATCACGAGAGCCGACTGTTAAGTAGAAAAGGGCAAACTATTCTACGTAAAATTTCCTAAGGAAATTACAAATAGAGGTTATAAGAACTTTCCGCCAAAGTTTACAGTCGGTACGAGAAGAAGAAGAAGTAGATTTCTCTTTTCTCTCGTATTTTTCGAGATCGCGGATGGAACAGAAAATCCAGACAGGTTCCTTTAGCACTTTCTATAAATGTTAGTTATAGTACTCTGGACATAATGGCTTCCTAATTCAACTCGCTTCCCAAATCGGTGCCAGTTGTTTTATAATTTCAATATAGTATAATTTGAAAACTATTTCAAATGAGAACTTCGTTTCGCAAAATTGAAACAATTAATTTACTCAAATACAAACATTTCTTTTGTTCTTTACTTGTTTTTCGATTTTTACGCCTCATCGAGATCATATAAACTTGACTAAAATAAATTCATTTATGAAAAACTCAACAATGATCCGTAATAAATATATCTAAAACACACGTTTAACGTTTAAAAACTTACCCCAGAAACGTTGTTGCGTTTTCACTTAACACCTAAAGCGGAACCTTTATATTTATTTATTACTAAACTTTGGAGAGACATTCTGTTCGGGCTGATGCTCCTCATTAGCTCTCTTTAAGTAAACGTAGTCATACCACAGAAACACCACAGGCATATACCTTGGTGGTATACACTTTTTACAGTCAACAGAGGCACAAGCTTTACATCAAAGCCTTGACAAACTTGATGTTGTGAGGGCCCCTTGGAAGCGAGTGAACAGTGCCGAGGAACGGATAGATCATTACAGTCTGAGGAGAATGGCACTGCTAGAAGTTACAAGACGATCTGGCTGACGCTCGACACTGATGGGAAAGGCGAGACGGATATACAATCAGACAGTTACTGGACCATCGGAATTTTAACTTTTATCTAGCTGCTGAAGATGGGGATGGAGTCCCGATTGATGTGATGTCGATTCTTAATTCAACATTCAACATCCAAGTCTTTTACTGTAAGCAATAGAAGACTTTTGAGCGTAATTCGTTTAACAAAGTAACCTTTTGGCTCTGTCAATGACTAACGAATGTAGACCGATTGTTGCCAAGTCCTATGCAATTTTGAGAGCCATCATAGTGTAGTGGCTAGAAGCTTGCATAGCTTCCACAGATGATGAGTTCGAATCAGTATGGAGACTGATTATTTTCTTCAAAAATGACCTTTGGCTCCCTCCCATATTGACACATCCTTAACGGAGTACCAAGTAAAGCCTTTGGTGGAAGAGGCAGAGGCTTATGTCGACCACATCACCCACACAGTACTGTCGGGTCTACCCTATACTACCTGCGTAAAATTGGTCCTTTCCTGTTTTACATATATATATATATATATATATATATATATATATATATATATATATATATATATATACACACACACACACACACACACACACACACACACACACACATATATATATATATATATATATATATATATATATATATATATATATTAACTGACAACATTTACACATATACGATTCAATTTTGACAAGGTACCATCAATCTCGGTTAACAAAGAAGTGTGTAAAAGTTCTCCCTCTTCTTCAATCCCTCTTTTACCGCTTTAAGTGTCGAGGGAGACAAGATTCAACTTCTTACTCTTCTGGCTCCCTCGACCACAGACATATCGTTCTGTTGGTGAGTTTATTTGAGGTATTTTTCCATCATGTTCGCAACGCCCAAGTCACAGACACTGATTAGCAAGTGAAAATAAACCATTTGCCTAAGCGATACCGTACATTGCTTGCATCATTCAGTAGCGTTTTAGCTCACTACACGCCAGCCAATAGTCGTATTTGTTCAGGGGTTCACAAACTGCAAAAGAAAAAAAAAAATCGACCCTGTTACTGCCTTTCCCGCCAGCTGTGAAATTCGTGGTGTGATTCCAGTACAAGGTCAAAATGCCGTTGAGATTCATCGTCGATTGTATCATGCAGACGGTGATAACGTTATCAGTGACAGTTCTTTGAGGATTATTGCAGGAAATTCAGAGATGGTGCTGAATATGTGTAATATAAGTTTAAACAAGGACTGCATCCATGTTTGATAGATGAACTCATTCAAACAGAGACCAAGTCGTAGTGGACAAGAGTCGATGGATGAACTTATTCAAAAAGGGACAAAGTCGTAGTGGACAAGATCTTTCTAATATCTTCTTCAAGTTTTTACGACTAATCTGTTTCGAATCGTCGGGTGTACTGAAAAGAGAAAATAAATAGCAGAAGGCATGGCACTAGGAAAGAGGAACAGACGCCGACCAATACAAAGATGGGCACTATATATAAGTGCCAACGTGGGTGGGAAAGATCACGAGGCGGAAGAGCTGGAGAGAGACCAGACTGCTTTCAGACTTCTCTGCAATGGATCTGTTACGCGATAATGATGAGGACATTTTTGGTGGGGAGGGGGGGGGGGTTGTTGTTTTCTTGGTTAGGTTAACGTTAACCCACCTAAATAGAGTAAGTCACTTTTTATTCACAAATTAGTTTTGCTGGTCGACTTTCATGAAGGTTACTGATGTTTGGTTTCTGCGATATCTTGCATTTATGTTTTCATTTTGAGAAAGAGAATACCTGTGAAATAGGTTGCAGCACTCTCTAGAGGAGTTGTGTTAGACCCAGTTTCTTTATGATTTTGGAGTGCTGAAATATACGACACGCAATATCGACGGCATTGCGGAATACCCCCGCAACCTTTAATGTCCTGGTTATAGGCTGAAGTCTGTCCAATGAGAACTTTACGTTAATTATACCAGTGGCGCCATAACTGTAGTTTTATCCCCCTTGAGCGCCCCCTCCCCCTCTTTCCCCACACACACTTCTCAATGTTGGGGGATGATGACATTTTTCGGCTTTTGAACTTTTTCAACACCCAGTAAATTTGTAAGGTGGCTAGGTGGTTCCCTACCCTTTTCATTCGTATTTTCTTTTTAAATACTTGTTTATAATTTTTTTCCAAATATTTTTTGTATGTATTCGCTTCGCAGCATTTTTTAATTATTGTTACACACTTAAACAGTGTGTGTTTTTAATAGAACATTTCATCAAGGTATGCGTTTGGACAAATGACAAATAAACAGGGAAAGGAAGATATAGCTGGGTTGTTACTCAAGTTATACGTTTGGACAAATGACAAATAAACAGGGAAAGGAAGATATAGCTGGGTTGTTACACAAAAAGCTACATCACAATTGTCCATTACAAGAAAGAAAGCAGAAGCTAACTTTCTTCGGTAGGATAATGAACAATAAAAACATAAATAAATAATGCCCTGAAGACAGAAGAAGCTTTGGAAGATCAAATGGAATCTGCAGAGCTATCAGGTGATTTCAAATGAGGGATGAGAACGGCTTATATGTATATACGCACACACAAACGTCAGCAACCTACTTTGCCGTCCCATGACTGGAGGGAATGAGTAAATGTAGCGCCCCCTTCCCCCTTACCCGCCCCCGCCCCCGCCCTTCCCCTCCCTCTTCCAAAGATTGCATTCTGTAGGATTTAGATTTCAAGGATGAGAATCAAACCGGTACAAATGCTGCTAACACTTATTAGCCGTACAGCCGTACAACACAGGTGTACTGGGGCACCACAAAGCGGTTAGGGGGTAGGTAGTTAGGTAGTTATACTCCACCAGGACATCACACAAGCGATAAACACCCACTGACACAAAGTGCCACCATGCGGATGAGGATCACCCGTGGAGAGGTCCCAGAACCCCTTTCAGTCGTTAGGCCATATCTATGGTTAGATCATGTCATCATGTCATTATGTCAGCATGTCAGCATGTCAGCATGTCATCATGTCAGCATGTCAGCATGTTAGCATGTCATCATGTCAGCATGTCGCATCTATTCTCTTGACATCTCTGGGTTTTTTTCTCCACATCCAAGCGTTGAGATTAATAAAGTTAATTTAAGCATGTAGGTAGTTACTCCACCACACTGAAGGTTTACTTCTGGCCTGAATGTCAAAGGTTTATTTGATCGTGTCAATATGTTCTTATCTACTATTTCGATCTCCCGTTGTTTATTCCCCCCCCCCCCCCCGCCAACTGTTGACAATAATAAAGTTTATTTAAACGTGGAGGTAAATACTCAACCCCACTAAAGGTTTACTTGGGGCCTGAATATCATAGGTTTATAGCATCATGTCAATCTGTCTACATCAACTCTTTCGATTTCTCTTTGCTTCTTTTCCCCTCCAAATGCTGACAACAATAAAGTTTTTTTAAACATGGAAGAGTTAACATCTTTCGGCTCCCGGACATCCGTTACTTTAATAGCATTCTTTCTTGGTAAATGGATTAAAGTAACAAATTGAAGATTAAGGCCTAAATGTAAAATGTAAAGGGACTGAGATGTTTTTGAAAAGGATTCTGGTCAGCGTGTTCTATCTCTCTGGCAAACCCCCACACCCCAAGGTAAAAGACGGGCGACTAAGGAAAGTATTGAAAAGGATTACAAGCGGGATAATTCAGCAATTATATTCAGCGATAGGAGTTTTAAAATGTAACAAACAGGTCGTGTCTTTTACACACACACGAGGTGCGATGCTAGGCATCAAAAGAATTAACTCACTAAAAACCAAACTAAATTGTAGGAAATGCCTATATGGATACCTGTCCAATAGTTAAAGTTGGAGAATCACTGGAGACATGGACCGAAAGCTGAAAGCATTAGAAAACACACGGCTAAGGACAAAAAAAAATAGAATCCAAAAGGAGTGAAAAAATAAGAGAAATGTCTGGGAAAGCACTAGTGTTAACCGTTTTAAAACAGAGAAAGGGTTATATGAAAAAGCCAGCAGAGAATTAAAAAAAAAATGCATTGAAATGGGAAATAACGGGATTAAGAAGACAAGAACGCCCAGAAAAAAATGGAAACGAACGTTGATGATAGAGGCCAAAGCTGCTGAGCTGAATTCTATCCATGATATTGAATTGATTGCAGAGGATATAACGGAATGGAAGAATAGACTGCCAGTTCTATGTGGCATACAATGGCACTACAGGACACTTATTGAATGAATACATGCCCAACAATTCAAATCAAAGAATAATACCTTTAAATGTGCTGAATACTGGGGGAAGCCAGATTTTCTTAGCATGCTCTGGTCAAATATAAAAATATACGAGAACATATAACGTGTTGGTGGGGATACACATAAGACTTAATCACGCATCATACGTTGTTTGGGACTAAAATCGTTAAGCGGTGAAATCCCCAATTTTGTTCAGTGAAGCGATTCTCGCATACCACTGTCTGAATACCACGTTTTTGTTTTCTAAATCCCACCCCATCGGCTTTTTGATTACGTCCAACCCTGTACGATCAAGATTGTTTAACACGTTCACCACCAATAAGCCGTATAACCGGATTTGGCATTCTAAGCTGTCTTTAAAAAAATGTAGTTGACTGCCCCGTTAACAAGATCGTAAAAGTGTTTTTTACAATCTGCACAATTTTGCTGCAAGGACGCTCCACCCCTTTCTCCCTTCTCATCTCTCTTTCTCTCTCTCTCTCTCTCTCTCTCTCTCTCTCTCTCTCTCTCTCTCTCTATCTCTCTCTCTCTCTCTCTCTCTCTCTCTTTCTCTCTCTCTCTCTCCTATCTCTCTCACAACCACACACACAAAAGCGCACTATTATTCTATTTTCAACACTGGTTATTCGAGTATCGCCTATGTGGAATCGGCCCCTAATATTTATTATATAAGAATCGTTGTCTCAAGTACGACACCCAAATCTTCGTGTCCCATGGCCCGATAACATTGTATGAATACAAAAGGCGGAGACAGTCCCCACCGACACACCCAGAACGTACCATGGCCCGCCGTGTGTGTCGCTGACTCCTTAGAGTTCAATGTGATGTGTTTTCACTTGTATAATTTTTCGATTTAACAACTGACACAGTCTAAGTTGCTACATTACTCCGTTGACAACCTGACTCAACTAAATTAGTCAGGTAACAGAGACCCATGGA
>CAJHNH020000558.1:1215113-1361365 GCA_905116865.2 Candidula unifasciata
TGGCATATGTAGCTCCTAGAGACCTGTAGGAAGATTAATGTCAGAATCCAACTGTGTTTGTGATTGACAATGATATAATAATAGGACACTCTCATTGTTACACAAAGACTATAAAGCTTGCTCATGTTCTATCATGAACAACACTTCCCGTTCCTTGCACTTATTTTGGCTGCGATTCTTTAATTCACGGATTCCCAGCTTATTGATTGTTACCCCAAATCGAGTTTTCTGCGTAGTCGATAGACATTAGAAAGCTATGAAAATTGTAAGAAAGGAAATAAAAAATATTGATATCGCGTCCAGCACACAGATGTTTTTGCGGTTGCAGTCTACCTTGCCACTGTAGCAAAGCCAACAGCTCCAGACTGCGTAGCTTCACGTATTCAAAATAAAATCTGCGGGTCGGGCTTTTGACCTGTGATCTGATAAGACAAGTTAAAAAGGTTAGGTTAGTTGCGTATCCTTTACAGGACGTTGCAGAACCAACCCCAGCATCCCCTGGCTGTTGTGTGGTTTCTCTAGGCAAATTTACGTCCAGTAGTTTGCCATTGCTGCTGGACGGTCGGCCCTCTGAAACCACTGTCGAAACCAACGCAAGGCGCATGGCCCGCAGCTGGGATCGAACCCGGCACCCCGGCATTACGAAGCGTTCGCATCGACTTAGCCAGAGAGCCGACAGTTAAAAAGGTACGCAGAGCAATTTCTTTTTTTTTTAATGAATGTAATACTTTTTGTGCAAAGCGATTCTCAGTATGGTGTACATGAAACCGTCAAAACTCTTACATTACCTAATAGGAAAGGGTTCCATTTCAGAAAAAATGTTTTTCTATCGGTATCAAACCAGTTGCAAAAAAAAAGTGAGAGACTTGATCAAACAGCAGGCTTTTATAACGGCAGCATTAATGCTGACAGAAAAAGCTGCATTTGGGACGAATTCTACTTCTCTTTATGTCGCCAGCGTGTATAGTGAGGTACACGATGAATTCTTGAATACAAGGAGCGATTCCACGGGACGTAATTTATTTGGTTAAAAAACTACTGTCTCTGTTCAGTCATGAGCTGTGTATCGGCCATAATGTTGTCTCAGTTAAGTTGTGTGCTGTCTATGTGACATACTTTTGTCCCAGTTCAGTTTTGTTCTGTGTATCGGTCATACTGTTGTCTCAATTCAGTTGTGTGCTGTGTATCGGTCATACTGTTGTCGCAGCTAAGTTGTGTTCTGTGTATCTGACATACTGTTGTCTCAGGTAAGTTGTGTTCTGTGTATCTGACATACTGTTGTCTCAGTTCAGTTGTGTGCTGTCTATCTGACATACTGTTGTCTCAGCTAAGTTGTGTGCTGTGTATCTGACATACTGTTGTCTCAGTTCAGTTGTGTGCTGTGTATCTGACATACTGTTGTCTCAGTTCAGTTGTGTGCTGTGTATCTGACATACTGTTTTCTCAGTTCAGTTGTGTGCTGTGTATAGGCCATAATATTGTCTCAGTTCAGTTGTGTGCTGTGTATCGGTCATACCTTTGTCTCAGTTCAGTTGTGTGCTGTGTATCGGTCATACCTTTGTTTCATATCAGTCATACCTTCGTCTCTGTTCAGTTGTGTGCTGTGTATCAGTCATACCTTTGTTTCAGTTTAGTTGCGTGCTGTGTATCGGCCATACCTGTGTCTCAGTTCAGTTGTGTGCTGTGTATCAGTCATACCTTTGTCTCATTTCAGTTATGTGCTGTATATCAGTCATATCTTTGTCTCAGTTCAGTTGTGTGCTGTGTATCGGCCATACCTTCGTCTCAGTTCAGTTGTGTGCTGTGTATCGGTCATACCTTCGTCTCAGTTCAGTTGTCTGACGTATATGGGCTAAATCCAGATGTTGCCATGCTTGCATTTCGAGTTTTACTCCGCTCTGTCTAAACATACATACATTACTGGTTTCGTGGATTTTTATCGTGGTATGGGGCGTCGCAGATCGACCCAGCCAAAAATGGGTGCCAGGATTAATGTCCTGGTGAAGTAAAGTGGGCCGGTGTAATGCTGACCACATTACCCACCTAGTGCCGATTGGTCTATAACAAATATGGGTGCTCTTTCTATGTACCCAATGTGCCTAAAGGCTGGAAAGGGATCTTTCCTTTACTTTTTAATTGTTTCTATATAACTAAGTGGGAGCGGTTTTGAATGAGTTTTCAATCGAAACCAAACCAATAAACATATTAAATGTTGAGAATTATTTAAGGTTAGCGTTAACAAAAACTCAGACGTAAATTTACATCGCACCTACCCCCTCCCCTTTTGTTTCCCCCTTTCCCCTACCTCCTTCCCCCCCCCCCCCAAAAAAAAAACCCAGTATGTTTTCATTTCTTCTTCATCTGCCTTAAACCCCCCTCTTCCCTATCCTGCTGGATCATAGGCCCTCAACCAGCTCAAGCCTAATCGCTTTATTCTTCGCTATTGCCTGCAGCTCAACTCTGTCCCATCTTGTTCTCAGGTTTTCGTAACGAATGCTGTCTAACTCCCAGCGTCTTTTCTTGACCTCTTGGTTCACGGAAATGTCTTTATTTTATTCTGAAACTCAACATCAGTAACTGTGTTTTCAACATTACTAATGTGTTTTTGTAAATTGTTAATTTTTTTTTTTTAAACCAAGCTGTTTGCCTTCTAATCTAAAGATAGTGGGGTTCGTTCATGCTATGGTAGGCGTCTAGCTTTTTTGCGGAGAGTGCCAAGCAAAACAGAAGAACAAGGGGCAATGTCAAAGCTTTTACCTACTGTGTTTCTTTCATATTTACATTTGACCAGAGTCTGCTGAAAAAATCTGGCGTTCCCAGTGACTACTTCTGCTTCATGTTTACTCTTATTAAAAGCACGAATCGGGGGACATCTTAAACTGGTAATTTCCCATGCTTTCCCTTCTGGGTTTCGATGCTACATTCTAATGCAAAAACGGTCAATAACGTTCAATAACGAAGTTTAAAAAAAAGGACCTTTTTCCATGCCATTAGGCGTGTATGGGCATATTGGGCTAGACCTATATTTGTATATACCAATCGGCACAAGATGGGTGATGTGGTCAGCATTACGCCGGCCTCCTTTACTTTCCGGGACTGCACCCGGTACCCACTCAAGGCTGGGTCGACCTGGAAATCAAGGTCATTTTTTGAAAAAAGTCCGGCTCCGCCAGGGAGCGAACCCACGACCTTCTGATCCGCAGGCTGCGTCTTGCCGCTACGCCACGGCGACGTCCCTTGCCATAACAAGCATGTAGTAAAAGTTGTCTAGTTAGGGCTTTGTTGAAATATCATGTGGGGTTCGAAAGGCACATATATCACAGCCTAGCTGTAAACCACAATGAAATCTGTCAACTGCCCCTCTAAGAGGGAATACAGAAAACAAAAACGATTTTTCCCTGATAGAAATCTCCAACACATCATAATCTCAATGGGTGATATGGTCAGCATCACGCTGGCCACCTTTACTTCCCATGACTACACCTAGTACCTATTTTTGTGTAAATTTCGGCTACGTCAGGACCTGAACCCAAGACCTTCCGATCCACAGGCGAGCGTCTAGCCTCTACACCACATCGGCTCCCTAAAATAACTATTGGTCCGTGTTTATTTTTCTGAAAGTCAATATTTTAAATTCACTGTTTGAACAAGCAGGCATAAATTTGTTTAAACCTGGTCTACTTCTGTGTCTTTTGTGATAAAAGATTGGAATCTTAACACTGAGCGTCACAAAAATAGTGCCATAAAAGGTAAAGGAGAAAAGATAAATTTTGATACATGTCATTGCATGTAAAGATTATTTTAGTGTGATATATTTTTTAAAAAGGGGAAAATGGAACATGTTGTGACCACTGGAAAGATCTGTGGAAGGAGGGATAGAGGAAAACAACGAGAGAAGATTCTTGACAGTCTTGTTGCATAGCATGGAGTTGCGTCATCACACGAACTAATACTCGCTGCAGGAGATCACGGATTGTGGAGAGGCATGATCGCCCAAGCTAGTCGACAAGGCACCTGATGATGATATTCTAAAGGGATCCAAGAAGCGAGCACCGATACAAAGTTGGGTCAGGTTGAGTTTCAAGAAACGACGTCACATCACTCGGAACATTCCCATAAGTGCCCCGTCCCCATATTCAGCTGCAAGCGCAGAGTTCCAACCCCGATGGCACCGGCAGGAGTCTGACTGGGTGTCCACCTTGTCTTTTCTCTGAGCGTGAAGTGCCGGCTAGATACCGTGGTCAGTCTCCCGCTTCACTATTCTTTTCATACGCTGATGATCTAATTGTGTTTCCGTAACACAATAAATGTTGAATTATGAATCGACATCACAGCACTCGGGATACTCCCATAAGTGCTCAGTCCTCATTGTCAACAGCTAGCGAAGAGTTCCAATTTCAATGGTAGCAGTAACCGCCTGATTGTATATCCGTCTCATCCTTCCCCTGAGTGTTGAGCGACAGCCAGATCCACTGGTAACTCGATGCAGCGGCTATCTCCTTAGACCGTAATGATCTATCTGCGCCTCCGCACTGTTCACTCGCTCCTAATGGGCTTTCCGTTACACATATTCTAGTAGGGGAGGCTGTCAAGAGACCTACACATTGTTAAAGTGGGTAATAATAATAATTATTATTATAAATGTTCTGATTTGTGAATTCATATAATAGGCTTTTTGAAAAAATATGAAAAGAGGAAACGAATACTTTAAAATAAGAACACTTCTATACATGGTCGGGGGTGGTAACTGAGAACCTGGTAAAACTTTCTGGGGTGGGAGAGGGTGGGGTAGGAAAGGGGGTTGAGTGACGCCCTTGAGGAGCTCAAAGCCCCAGGTTTCGCTGCCTCTAGACGAAATAATTTTTTTTTTAAATTGATCTCGACTCCCAGATCATTCCAGGTCGTAGTAAATCGCCGGTGTTCCTTACAGTGCACATAAGGTACAATTAGACAGTACTAGTCCATTTGCCTCGCGATCTGAAGGTCATTTATTTGTTTCACGGACGCGTCGTTCAGTTCACGGGTACAATTTTTACAGAGCTTCCTGAAGATCGTTGCAGGAGCTAAAGAGTTCATGGTTTGTGCTATGCGCTTGGCAGGTGACTATCCGCTCTGCAGAGAGAGATCGAACTATATAAGATAAACCTCAGTGTAATAGATTCGATCCTTTTGACTTCAACTTCTAGCTTTGATTAGTAAAAATTGTTTAAAGTAAGGTTGTTTTTTCCCAATGAACTATGACTAAAAGGCCTAAAGAAAGGGGAGTAAAATACACACAACAGTCATATCTACGTTTCGACAGGAGCCTTTCTAGACATGAACTACACAACAGTAACAACGGGCACAGTGCACATGCCTAACAAGAATACAAGCCTATGTATGCATGACAATGAAATAAAAACATGTCCCAGATTTAAGGTGTCTTAGTTGCGTTTTAACATTATAAGATGGAAGAGATGACATTCGAATTTTTTAAGGCGTCAAAAAACGAACGCTATGGCTTACCACTTGTCATCATTATTCAGACAGCAGTGCGTTACTGCAGGACTTGGCTACACTCTATGGGTTGTTAGTTGGAAAGTTAGCTGTGCGTCTTGGCTGTACCACGACCGGCTCTAGCTGACGATAGTCGTTGCTGTACGGTTGGCTAGTTGATTGATTGGGCGGTTTTATTTTTGCTGAATACTGATTACTGATTTAGGAAACTGCATCATAGCACATGGGGCACACACATAGATGCTTTGTCTCCATCAGCAAATGTCTTAAGCTGCAGATGTTAACTGTTTTCATAGCACACTGATAAGAATTTTGTATGTTGACAATGTTCATAAATAAATAATCGAGGACAGTGTTTCCCAAACTTATCTTGTCGCGGCGCCTTTTGTCAATTATTTTTCCACGGCGCCCTCACCTAAGTAAAAATGCGACTTAAGTAAGAGGAAAAAAAAACACACACACACACACAATCTAGATAATTTTAGCTTCTGACGTTTTCGTTTAGTTAGGCAAAATATCTTGGTTAAATTAATTACTAAGCTTTTACAATACTTCGCGGCACCCCTGTGAAGAGGACGTGGCTTCCCGGGACGCCGCGGCGCACAGTTTGGGAATCACTGGTCTGGGAAATAAAAGTTTTAAGGCTAGGCAGCTGCTACCCTACTTCACGTTTTTTGCTTTAGAGTATGCGAATGAATAATACTTCCCATCTTCTTCTTCTTCAATATTCCGAGCTCTTGAGTTTTACTGCTGCAAGCATTAGCCGCTTCCATTCATTTCTGTGACTAGTCCTATCTTTCCATTTGGTGACTAGGTATTTGTGGGTATGCATGGATATTTGGTCTCCACCCTTTTCTTTGTCTGCCTCGTGGTATGCGGCCTTCGACATCTTTGAGTGCACAGATGTGTGTCTCTCTGTCATCTGTCATTCTCTCTGTATGCTCCAGCCATTTCAGTCTATTGGAACTCATTATGACAAATAGTCTTCTTCTTCTTGTTTGCTTTTATCGACTGTAAAGTTCGGCATAAAGGTTTGGTTGTTCGTCTACCTCTTGACTAGTCGTGTTCCAGAACTTGAGTTTCGTGTGCGATCTTGCTTTTTTGTATGCAGACTGTTCGTTCCTCTGCATAGTGATAAAAGGTGGGATGGCCGGTGTAGGCGTCTTGAACTGTGCAGACTAGGATTTTCCCCCCTCGACATAAAAAAATTATCATTACCTTAACGAGGATCGAACGTGGGTCTCCGTCATGACAGCTCAACACTGGAGCCTCTCGGTCAGTCACTCCTTTTACGAAGTAACAATTTGTCCTGTATAGATGGACTTTGATCGTCTCATTTGCCTCTTTCAAGGAGAAAGCCAGGTTTCCCCCCCCCCCCCCCCAAAAAAAAAAAAAATGTTTATAATAGATCATTCAAATAGAAAGCAGTTTATTGGTGGTGTGGAATTTCTTTGTTAAAATTTGTTTCTTATAAACATGTCCTTTAATAACAATATCAATACCAGTTGCTCTTCATAATTACATCCCCGACAGTTTAATCCGTTTTGTCGTAATAACGCATTCCGCATTAAAATATATTATCTTTCTCAATAAAACTAAACAGAATTCGGCTTAGTGTTACTCAGATCAAAAATAATGCCAAAGCATATTCCTAGCAAACACACGACAGATGCGTAAGCCACCGATTGTTATCAGCAGTTTCACAAGAGACTGCTTAAACAGCATTCACATATTCAAGTGCATTAGAAGCATAACATGCAGGTTATTAAAGTCACAGTGCCCATTGTAGAAGAAACATTCCATTGCAAGTTTCACTAGCTTGTGCAGCCAGTGAAGGCGTATTTCTAACCCCATTGTGTCTTGAATATCACGATAAGGCTATAAATAAGTCTCCTCGACATATTTCCTATTGTACGTTGTGGCTGAGGTTTGAGGAATCTTTCACAGCGGAACGCAATCAATAGAACTTAGATCGTAGGTACCACAACACCGAGGCGCGGCTGGTTACGCGGGTAGAAGTTGGGATATCGTGTGGAAGTCAGGGGTTTAAATCCTAGGTAAGATGACCAACTTTTGTTTTCTGCCTGCAACCTGCACAGTTCGCGGCAACTGTTCTAGCCATGGGGTCCGAAATCTTTAGCTCTAAGACCCCCACCATCACCACCAATCATACCTTACCATTCTCACCCTAAAATGTAACAGATACAGGCCGAAAAGACACAAGACTAAATCAATTCATAAGGCAGCTGAATTTTTTTTATCTATGACTTTGGCTCTCCAGTCACTCCATCCTTCAGTAGGTACCGTGTATAGCCCTGTGAAGTAAAGACAACCGGTGTGACGTTGACCACATCACCCATCAAGTGCGATTAGTCTATCAAAATTGGAGGCTAGCCTCATAAGCCTGATGCGCCACTGGCATGTAAAGGGAACATTATTTCACTTTATTGACTTAATAGGGCAGGGGGCTGCGTGGTCTCGAGGCATGGTGTCCGCCTCGAGCGCTAGAGGTTTCGGGTTCAGTCCCCAGAGAAACTGGGAGGGCTGGGATTTTTTCACCTACACTTAGACTAGTAATTCCCCCTGGTCTCTGTGTGCACGCAAAAAATCCTTCGGCAGTTGTATATCGAAAAAAGAAGCCTAACGGCGCTGTTCAGGCAAAATTTGGAGTTAAAAATCTCCCTAAAGTATTCCAGGATCGTCGCCTGTGCTACAGAGCCTGTCCACTGTGTTGAGCTTTTTCGGACTCAGACTTGAGTAAACAAAAAAGAACTGAAAACGTATGAGTTACTTCCCATGTGCCATGATGTTGATCCATTGTTCAAATCTCAAAGGTAATATGGCATCTGGGAGATAAGGGATGTTCTTATAGCTCCTGGTGTTGCTCATCAAGGTTATCCACAGCCTGCTGTCACTTGACCTGATCCGATTTCTTTGCGACGGCGCTTCGTAATTTTGAGGTACTCGGTTCTGTTCCAGCTGCTGGAGATTTGACAACAGACAGCCTTGCTTTTATTTAGACTAGGTATCCAGAGCCGATCGTGCAGGAGGCAATGGCAAATTAATGTCGTGAAATTTTCTAGCAGAAGCAAAGCATTTTTGAAACACTCTGAGGTTTGTTATGCAACGGTATGTAAAGGAAACAAAACTTTAAAAAAAAAGGCTGCAATTCCTTTTCTTGGCGTGCAGTTCCCATACTGAAAGGGCTGTCCTAGCCATTGTGTTTGTAATGGTTTCCTCTGTCTAGCACAGAAAGTGTGCTGACCAGCTCTGTAAACTGTTGAGCTACTCGCTATTTTTTATTCATTGCTACTTGCCCGCTGGGAAACGCGGTTGTATTGTGTCTAGGTGCTCGCCTGTGAGTCCAGAGGTTTAGAATTCAATTTGCACTGAGTTTTTAAAAAATGTATTTAAACATTGACGTTACTTTCCGGGTAGACGCTGCCTAAAACAGGTACCAGGCAATGTTCTAGGAATTAAAGGTGTCCATCTCGGTGTTGATTACATCGCAATTTTAGTGCCGATTTGTTTATAAAAGTTTAGGTCTAGCACTTTATGCCTTATGCACCAAAACACTTTAACTATCCTGTTCTTTTCTGACTTGCCTGCCCTGACTTCACGTAAACGCAGTGGAAGACCTTGGCAAGATTTCTTTCCCTGCCTATGAGTGTCCCTCGCCCTAGAGGAGGGAATGAGGCGCCTTAAATATCTTCCCAGTTGTGTTAAACATGCTCCGCTGTCCATATCCAAATCGTACATTAAATGCAAGACTATTACATGATGACACATCTCTTAAAGAATTGTCATAAGTATGGCTCCTCGAGTGGGAAATAGATCACTGACCTGGTGGAACTGACCATAAGTGAGGATTGTACCTTCATCTTTGTACTCTGCTCGTAACACTGATAATCAGCTGGAGACGACTGCGTGATTGTTTAAGATTACATAGAAGTTTTTCGTCTGTTTCTTAAGAATTCCGAACCACTGAGGTTCTCTGCTGCAGATTTCACCCTCCCACTTTCATCTCTGTGATTGGTCTTCTGTTTAAAGTTGGTGACTGCAAGTGTTTATAGGTCTGTATACTGTCTTGTAGGTCTGTATACTGTCTTGCTGGTATGTATACTGTCTTGTAGGTCTTAATACTATCTTTACACTGTCGTCTTTTCTTGCATTGTCGTTTACTCCGGCTGGGTTCTTCTGTGTACACAGTTTTTGTCTCTCTGTAATCAGCCATTTTCTCTTTATGCCCCAATCATTGTAGTGTATTAACACTACGTCAGAATCAGGGACAATTTAAACCGGTTACATAGATTCTTAATTGTAATCATTACCATAGGGATTAGTTGATCTGCATTACGAGTAGGACTGTTGCAACTGGAGATATATGTGTTCGAAATGTCTTGAAGGTGGCCATCCCTGTGTCGAGACGTACATGTAACCGCTGTCACTGCACAACTACAGTGTCCATTAATACACTATTTAAATTTACTGTTTACTATTTTTTAAATACGCCATCCGGTTTACGTTTTAAACATAGCGAGGAGAACGCACGCTGCATGCTTATGCCACTCATTCAGAAACTATAACGCGTGAAAGCTAGCAGTTACTGATTCTACAATGTTAGCTGCGAATGCATATTCTCAAAATCGAAGCGACGAGGAGGAAAAGATCATGTGACACCCTCTCCAGTGCAATCGTTACCTGTCAACGCTTACACATGCAATCTAAGCTCGCTTCACTACTTGCCCAGCACCAAGTTTAAACACCAAAATGAGAACTAGGAAATGCAACACACACACAAAGGCAAAGAAAAGTATACATTTTACGGCAGTGGTGCCCTCGGTCAAAGTGCTAGACCTATATTTTTTTTGGATCAATCGTCACCCGATAGGTAATTGGTCAATATAACGCCGGCTGCCTTTACTTTGCAGACAAGAAATGTACTGAGCAGTAAAAAAAGCTGCAATCTTAGTTTAGACTATATTTTCCTGAACGCTGATTGGTCTAAAGAATGTGGATGCAACACCATATAGCAGGTACACTTCAAGATTTGACGAATGGGTGTTAATTTACTTTACTTAAATTTTTACTGTTTGTGATATTGCTAATTATTTATCATCATCATCATATACCATACCGATAAGCGTAGACTATCACGTGTCGCCATCATACACGATCACCAGAATCAGACATCAGGTCAGTGTCCTTTTTTCGCCTCAAACACATGATTAAGCAGTCCAGGTATTTATGTCTTTGTCTTTCCCGCCTTCATTCCCCACCAAGCTTGTTAGTTGTGGCCAAGCTTTGAGTCCATTCTCTCATATAACATGTACATGTACAAAAAGCACTGTCTACATCTAATATTTCAGTCAGTCTACGGTTTCGTCTGTCTCGAGGAAAACTTACCTAGTTTTTTTTTTCTTTCTTTTTTTTTTTTTTTCTATCATCCGGTGATATTCTTTGCCTTTTTCTAAAGAAAACCTCATCTTCGCAGTGAAGAAATCTTTGTCGGCGTGTCTGCTTATTTTTCTTGTCTCACATGCACACTACAACACATTTTCTTCATAGCACCCTTTTCTCACTCCAACTGGCATTTTAAAAAAAATTAGGAGTTTTGAATCTGGCCAAATTCCACATTTGCCAGGGTAGTTCTCATTCTAACCTTTTCGAGGTATCTTGCATCAGATGATTCGGTTATTCCCAGATACATCGATTCACTTGCTTAAGAATTTGTCATTTGCATTCACCATGGTTATTCCTTTATTCTTGATGGTGATCATAAAAAAGTGATTACAACAACCTGAACCTAAAATTTTAACAGGATGTTGAGTTGACTCAAGAATTGACATCACAGCACTCGGGGCATTCCCATACGCGCTCCGTCCCCATCATCAGCAGCCAGCGCATAGTTCCAATACTAATGGCTCCTGTCGTAGCCTGGTTGCATGTTCGTCTTGCCTTTCCCCTGAGCGTAGTGTGCAGGCCGAACCATCTGGTGTTACCAGGATTTAAAAACTTACAGAGATTAACTCACTGTGGGGGCGAAAAAGGGTCCATTATTACAATGTTATAGCTTACTTAGTTTACAAATACCTATTCAAAGCCAAAAACAATCGGATTCAACCGAAGTATTTCAATGAATGCCAGACAATTTTCTTAGGACAAAAATAAGATAACTACGTGTCAGGTTTAACAGTGGTATCTTTTTTCTGCAATACAATGTTTTTCTCCCTTCACAGCCAAAGCAGAAAGGCTCAACCTTTATGTCCCAATACATTACTCTTCTTAAGTCTCTCATTAGTTCCTTTTGTGTTAGGCTTATCATCATCATCATCATCATCATCATCAAGTGCCTTGCCGACTAGCTATCATACCTCCCTACAATCTTTTATCTGCAACTGTGTGTAACAGTTCGTGTTTTGACACCCATCAGTGCCAGGACAAAAAGCTGTCAAGAGTCTTCTCGCGCTGTCTTCCCCTGTCTCTCTTTCCATATATGTTTCCAGTAGTTCCAACATGCTCCAGTTTCCTTCTTCTCACAACATGACCAAAAATTACGTCTGTCCCTTTCTGTTGTTTGTGATAAGATGTCTTCGAGCCTTTGCCTCTTTCAAAACATGGGAGCTGTCCTAGGAATTCTAAGGATTCTTCAGTAAAACCATATCTCTAAAGCCTCAATAAATTGTTATGCTTACATTGTAATAATAATGTGCATCTGGGCTCAGAAGGGCGAACGCACTTCGTTATTCCCGGATGCCGAATTCGATACTAGCTGGGGGCCATATATGGCAACAGATCGCTTTGCGTTGGTTTCAACAGTGTTATTGTGAGCCGACCGTTGTGAGAGTGCAGTGGCAAACTGCTTAAAATGAAAATTGCATAGTGAAGTAAACACAACCTACTTTTTTATATTTAAACACAGAGATGACAGAGTAAATTAATTATGTTTGGCGACGTATTTCTTCTTCTGTCTTCCTTTTCGATCTTCTCTAAAAAAAGCCCTTGGGGCGTTCTATTATTGTTTACAGCTAGGCTGAGATATATGTGCCTTTCGGTCCAACATTTCAGATTTGACTAAACCTTTAATTAGTCTAATATTACCAAATGCGGCTGGTCAAGTGGTTACGAATGATGCGTTCTCAACAGAGACTCAGATTCGAATCTTCGTTAAGGTGTTGGGTTATTTTCTTTTGTAGGACAAAATTAAAAAAAAAAAACGATATCCTGCACAGTTCGTGGCGACTGCCCTAGCGCTGAAGCCCCATATCCTCAGGCTGAAGACCACCCATTCACCCCCCCCCCTCCCCCACCATTCCTTTTTTCTCCCTCCCTGCCCAGTCTTTCCTACACCACCTCAAAAGAAAATAGTACATATAGACCGGAGCTTGCTCCTCTCTCGTCACCGGTATTGCAACGTCCTGGGAAGTAAAGGCGGTAGGCGTGATTTGACTCCATCTCCCACCAAGCACCTACTGGGCTACAAAATATAGATCCAGAAATAAATGACGGAGCAAACAATTATTTTTTTTTTAATGATCCTGGCTTTCAGGTCCACCCAGCCTTGAGTGGGTATCAGGTACATTCGTGGGAAGTCAGGGCAGCTGGCGTTATCCTGATCTATAAAATACACACCTATTTGCCCCATTACGCCTAAAGGCATGAAAAAATGGGTCCTTGAATTTTTAAATATGAGCAGTTACGATATTTTTTTTTTAACGTCTATCCTTTATCCCTCCTAAACTGGGCCTAGGAACCCACCCATGGCTGGCTGACGTATTAAAGACTTGTTTGTATCTAGTTCACGGTAGCCTTGCTTGACTGCATGTAGTTTACATGGATCAGATTTATGTTTTGTTTAAGTGTCACATCCTTATATTCTGTAGTCAGATATCTAGACATGTCGGGTTCAAGGGTCAAAGTCTATATTTCGTTCATTTAATGAATACTGTTGGCGTCTGGGGCTTATGGATTCTGAACGAAGTTGCATAATTCAGGCTCGTTTGTGCAGCAGGGGAGTTGGTAGCAGAACGATTTGTTTTGATATAGACAATTTTAAGAGCGTCGAAACATTCAGAAATTTCTGGCCAACTACTGAACGAAAAATATTGCTAAGTAAAACTACAAAACGACAATTTATGCGGGTGAAACGAGACGTTCTTTGGTGGATATGCAACTTCTTCTTCTTCTTAAAGTCCATGCCGTGTGGCGTTGGTAGTCATGTTATCCACAAATATATCTCGTGTGTACTTTCAGTCAACTCTGACACAGATAATTCTCCATTCCACGATGTCAAACTGTCTAGTATCTTTTCTCTCGATATCCCTCTGCTTCTCCTCTCCTTTAGCTATCCAACTATCACAATGTACTTTAGTTGTCTCCTTCTCATCACATGACCAAAGAATGTAGATTTGCTCTTTCTGATGTGGACAGTCAGTTCTCTTCGTGAATCAGTTTCCTTTAAGACATCATCATTACTTTTTTAAATGTGTGCAGTATACTCTCATCATTTGTCTATAAAACAAACATTCTCGTAGCTTCCAAATTAGTTTTCACTAACCTACCAGCTGTTCATGATTCATTTTTGTATGTGAAGAAAGGATTTATATAGCTAACTATAAACATTACTATATATATATATATATATATTGAGGGAGACTAGGGCTGGAAGACAACTTTTTGCAGACGTCGGAGGAAGACGGTCGGGGTTTCTTGGTCACGTTGTTAGAAGAGGGAAACTAGAACACGATGTGACCACTGTCAGGATCCGCGAAAAGAGAGGCAGATGAAGGCAGTGCGATGGGATTATGGACGGCTTTTTTATTATGGCATGGAGAGGGTGTCAACGCAAGAACTGATACACGCAGTTGTAGATACAGATTGTGGAGAGGTATGATCGCCCACACCAATTGGCACGACATTTGATGATATATATATATATATATATATATATATATATATATATATATATATATATATATATATATATATGTGTGTGTGTGTGTGTGTGTGTGTGTGTGTGTGTGTGTACTGTCACCAATCTCGAGTCTATTCCTTAGCTTGATGGATACCTTCAGCATTCACACACACACACACACACACACACACACACACACACACACACACACACACAAATGATATCCTGGCAATTTCGTTTTCTATCGTCTTTTTTCCCTCTATGCACAACAGTCTCTGATCAGTAATTTTGGTACAACTCACGAAATTCACCCCATTTCGTCGACTGCGTGGTTAAGAAGCGATTTCCATGGGCTATCTTGTGTTGTAGGGGTGTCATGTGTTCATCGTTTTGCCCATTTTAAGCACACAGAAAAGAAAGCTGCGCAGGGTCGTCTGGTAGACAGTGTGTCGACTTCGTCGAACAAACGGGAGCCATTTGTCGGCACACTGTGTATAAACAGCCAAGGAAGACATCTCATAACACCCCCTTACAACACAAGACAGCCCATGGTTACCGCTTTGAAATCTCGCCACCGAAGAGATGGGTTGACTTTCATAAGTAGTTCAGTAATTGTTTACTTTTGTTCTCCAATTCTACTGTAACAATTATTTCAAGAGTGTCTTTGATTGATAGATGAATGGTCGGAGGACGGACAGACATATAGACCTACATACCTATAGACAAAATAAAAGCGAAAGAAAACAACCCCTCCATCTTACACACAACATACTTAAGTGTCGTGTCATTATATCCTACCTCAGTATTTCAATTGATTGGTGAACGAAGGCAAATATTCCAGGCGTCATCAAGTGCAGTAAGTCATTACTTTACACACTCTAAAATACCCTACATCAATTTGCAATGATTCTTTTTATTGCAGTAGTTGGTCCTTTCTTTGATTGATCCCAGAAGGTACAACGCCCTATTTTCTCTCACGAAATAGATTACATCCTGGTTCTTTTCAAGTTGGTAAGAGGCCAAAGGGGAAATAGGATCCAGGTGTTGCGTGTGAAAAGAGCGCAGCCAGCCATGATGTGACGCCGTAGCTGGGAATACGACCCAGGTGTACATTTCTGAAGAATGATATGTTGATTATCTAGTTATATTATCGCTATCAGATGTAGACAACTTCCCACTCATTTCTTTTTTTTTTTTTTTTTGAATTGTAAACGTGAATCATGAACCAAAGCAGTGTTCTTCACCCCGTGGCCACGGAAAAGTCATGTGGGCCGCCGAAAAATGTTGATTAATAATGACACAAGGCAGGGAATGGAGTTTTTCTTTTCAAGACAGTAAAATTAATACATAACAGAGACTTCCTATCTGTGTGAACAGACTAAAACCAAACAGAGAAATCGAATGGATTTTGTTGTAGGGCTTCATAAGTCAGAAACAACGCTCCAGCTACATGTCAAATTATTAACCTCTAAGTAGCAGCAACTCACGCATTAGCTGAAAACTGTAAAAATTTTACACATAATATTTGAGAAATAAACTGCCGTCTAGATTTTTTCCCTTTGTGTTTGGTAATCTGTCCGGTGGGCCGCTAAACCTGTTTTGGTGGGCGCGGTCTAAAACAGGTTGATAAACACTGATCTAAGGCGTGTATTATACGTGAGAGACACACTGTGTCTGTAAAAGTGCCCAATGAAACATACTCTATACAGGGAAATACTAACTAACTTTAGCATTTGCCGTCTCCAATTCTACTGGACAATATTATACTCACAAGTTTCTCACCATTTGTTCTAAACGTATTAGCGTTAACTTTCTTGAGATAATAAAACAGGCCCGGGGGGCAAATCCTGCTGCATGGGCAATGCATATTCTCTCCATTACTGTTCAGGCTGTTTGCTATTGAAAATAAGAGCTTTATACCTAACCCTAATCTGTATCACCACGGGCTGTGATTCTAATATAGCACACACAGAAAACTATAGTGTGTAAATAATTTGGGTCAGTAATTAACAATAACAAAAATTATGTTTACAGTTTATAGAAAAAACGTACTTTAGCAATGCAAGGTTGAATACTATGGCGATCCTTTTGCAAAATATTAGCAAACAAGGTAAAGGGAAAATACCGAGATCATACAACCGTTCTCTTGTAAGATACCGATGAGAATCATTCACTATTTCGCAATAACTAAAGAAGAAAATCGGGACTTTTGAATTTAATTGTTTTAAGAAGATTATTAGAGTGTCGTAGATCAGGAAGATGACAGTTAGTTAGTTAGTTAGTTAGTTAGTTAGTTTAGTTAGTTAGTTAGTTAGTTAGTTAGTTTATTTATTATTTAGTTAGTTATTTAGTTATTTTAGTTTATTTTTTAGTTAGTTAGTTTAGTTTAGTTAGTTAGTTAGTTAGTTAGTAGTTAGTTAGTTAGTTATTTTAGTTAGTTTAGTTAGTTAGTTAGTTAGTTAGTAGTTAGTTTAGTTAGTTAGTTAGTTAGTTAGTTAGTCGACTGATTATCCTCATTGCCAATCGAACCATTCAGTCCATAAGTTCTCGGATCTCCGTAAAGGCTGCAGCGTGTGGCGGTTGGACGACACCCGTTCTGTGCTTGCATCTTATTCTTTTTTTGGCTTCCAGCATAGTGCGCTTGTCTGGTCCACACCCTCTTTAACGCTCTCTTCTTTCAGTTTGGTTATGGTTGCAGATTCACGTCGCACGTGGTTATCACAAACGTCTTCCTTCTCGTAGAGAATTTGTTATAAAAGCCTGGTCCAAGGCTGATCAATCGGTACTTGGTGGGCGATGTGGTCAGTATCACACCGGCCGCCTTCCCTTCCCATGACTAAACCTGGTACCCGTTTCAGTTAGATCTGAGAGCACAGATCCACTCTAAAGGAGAACAAACTTTGGACTTTTTTGGAACCTGAACCCACGACCTTTGAATTGGCAAGGAAGCGACTAGCCGCTTCACCATGGCGGCTCCCACATACGTAGTGCTGGACCTATATCGTATAAACGGATCGACACTCGGTGGGCGATACGGTCAACATCACACCGGCCGCCTTTACTCCCCATGACTTTATCTGGTACCCATTTTCAGGCTAGGTCGACCTAGAAGCCAATGGTAATTAAAAAAAAAATATCGTGCAGATTTTGAACCCACGACCTTCGGGCTCTCAGTCGGGCTTTTATCTGCCACACCACTGCGGTCCCTACCTCAGCATATTTCAGTATTCTTCTTCTTTGCGTTCACCAGCTGTGAACTCCGGCGAAAAGTTCTGGTCGTTCATCTACTTCTAGATTGCAGTCCTGTTACAGAACCTGAGTATTGCGTATGCATCCGTTTTACAGATCTGACTCATTTGTACGCAGACCACTGGTTGCTTGCCTCTCAGGCAGATGCACTCCGACTTTGAAGGAAGCTCCCAATTAGTCGACTCTTACTACATGCTGTTGGGTAGGCAGTGGGTCTGTTCTTGTTTTCCCTATAACAGGGCCCAAGAACCCACACAAGGATATTTCAGTTTTAAATGTTACGCAAGAACCCGTCTCTTTATACTGGCTCAGCAAAGTGTTGTATTACACATAACCTGTGGATGATAGAATACATTACTGGGTGACACACATTTATGGTAATCCTCAGTTCAGCAAACGCTGCCAAAATAAATATCACTTCACATTTAGCGTCAAACGTATAGAAACCAATTTAAACTATAATACAAACAATAAACATCTGTGGGGGAAATAAAGACGTTTTGGGCTGCTGATGGAATCGGTGCTCCCGGTAGTTTCCATTTGGAACACCAACTTATCCTTAGTACCATCTGGGCATTACCTATTTTCTTTTTTAAATCAAATTTAACAGAGTCGACAGAACGCCGTCAGAGAATTACCATTTTTCACTGATGTAATTAAATGTACACTTTCACTAAATAAAGGGTTTAGAGAAATGATATATAGATAGTCGTTAGGTATTTAATTAGAAAGAAAAAATTTGAAAAATTGTTAACAAGATTGGTGGGAAAAGAGCAGGCGGAAGACAAACATAAAATACCTGGCTGGCATCGCCACATATAGCTGACAAAAGCCTTGATCTGATCCGTAATTCTGGTGATCGCGTGGGGTGGAGAACAAAAAAGCCTTAACATAATGGTAGATTATAATGATAATAGTGATGGTGATTTTGATAATGATGATGATTTCATGGAAATAAATGCACAAATCTTTTCACCTTAAGTAATGCGGACGGTTTCAAAATGGGAGTGGGGGCATAACAAGGGATTACTCACCAACAGTAAATGTAAGCAAAGGGACAATTTTCACGCCAGCGGTGCATCAAGATCTACCTTGGAGATAAGGTCATTTGGTCAATCAAACGGTAGTCTCCCCACCGGAAGTAGGACACGTTCCATTGATAACTTTGTTGGACTAGTCTACCGTGGTCGAGGTTATTGGTGTGGCGCTCTGTTGTTGTCTTGCATTCACGTTTTTATTGCGAGAAAGAGACTGCCTGTGACATAGGTTTCGTCACTCTCTGAAGGGTTTATGTGTTAGACCCAGTTGTCGATGTTTTTGTAGTGTTAAAGGCTCTGGAATGCTGAAATATAGAAGACGCGATATCAGCGTTTTGTAAATCACTTTGTGCCAAGGCCGGGTGGCTCAAAGTGGACCAATCAGAAGTGAGCTAGGCTAAAGGTCGACCACTCGGAAGTTGCTAGTGTGTAAATGGGCGGTCCGTGGGGGGACTAACGTTTTTATTACCTGTCATTTGAAAAAAAAAACATTTGACTCCGTTAGTACCACCTGGGTATTAATTAAATTTTTTTTTATATCAAATTCAACTGAGCCGACAGAACGCCGTCGGAGCTGGTAGGCAGACATATACACCAGCATTTATAAAAAAAAATCATGTATCAGAAAAGTGTGCATAAAAACTAGAACACATAGCAAAGCTAGAGTCAAGTTTTTATAGACTAATCGGCACTAGTTGGGGGGTGTGTTTAACATCACGCCAGCTACCGTTACTTCCTAGCACTTTATATGGTATCAATTATAGATTAGGTCGACGTGGGAGCTAAGATTTTTTTTTTTCTACATCGCTCTTGATGCGGATCCAAACCCAACACGTTCGGAAAGGCAAGCTGAGATGACGTGAGACGATGTAATTATTGTTGTTTAATTCTAACCCTAAAAGATATTCGAGCACATGCCCCCGAGATTTCATTCAGTGCTTACTAGACAAAGCAATTACTTTTTTTCTTCATCTTTCTGCTGCCGATCTGTACCACTTCTGAAGGTGGTTGCGCAAGTTAGATCCCCCCCCCCCCCCCCCCCAAAAAAAAAAAAAACCTTTTTTTTTCATCTCCAGTCAGAAGATCCTTTCCCCCAAAAAAAAAAAAACCTTTTTTTTTCATCTCCAGTCAGAAGATCCTTTACAGAACGACGCTCTTGTCCCGACACGCTTGACAGTTTCTCTTCGCCCAATTCTCCAGCTCTATGTATTTTCAAAACCAGTGCCTGTTCAGCGTCTTGTGTATTCCTTCGCGGAGATCTGCCTTTCTCTTTGCCTAATTCTCCAGCTCTATGTACTTTCAAAACCAGTGCATGTTCAGCGTCTTGTGTATTCCCTGGCGGAGGTCTGCCTATGTCTCGTTTAATAAGGTCAAATAAGATCAGCTTACCTAACAGGATGCAGAATGCTGTTTATGAGCCAGTTCTTCTCGAAGCTCACAGCATGCAAGATGCCGGTGTTTTTCCTCTTCTTGGTCTATGGTCTATAGCATCCAACCCCCACCCCCCCCCCCCACTTTAGACTTCCCTAACCCCCCCCCCCTCCCCCCACTCTTTACACACAGAAACAAAATATACCTATCTTCTTACTGAGAATTGGGAGCAACCGTTGTTTAGTGTCTGGAGCTCGCCTGTGGATCCAAAGGTCGTGGGTTCAAATATAAATATTGCTAGAACTTTTTCAAAAAATGACCTCAGCTGCTAAGTCGACCCAGCCTTTAATGTGTACCAGGTAGAAGTCATGAAGTAAAGGCTGCTGGCGACATGCTGAACCACATCACCCACCAAGTGCCGATTGGCCTATAAAATATCGGTCTAACGGTATATGCCCAATTTGCCTGTAGGCGTCGAAAAGGCTTCTTTACTTAGCTACCCGGGATTCCAACCGTATTCCTCCACATAAAAGTCGGCGTTGCAACCACTGGTATACCACTCCTTTCCACGTTTTCTAAGTTAATGAATGAAAAATGTCTCTCAAAAACATTTAGTAGAGCCTTGTCGCCATATCATAGAAATTTGTGCATTCATTCTAAGTATGTCTAGCAGCACAAGCATGTATGCATTCATTTTATTTGCCTATAACATACACATGTTTATTCAAAATGCATATTTCGAATGCTGGACGTCACAATATAATTGTATGCAAACATATATATGTAAATATGCAGTAGGTGTTTTGTTTCATTTTTCAAACCTCTTGACATCAATGTCGTGCAACATTTTTTTTTTGTAGAATGGAGATACGCAAAGCACGTAAATGTAATTCCTTGTTTTACACTGACGTAAATAGTAGAGCGAGTCTAATAGCAAAGATTACGGTAGGGGCGTGAAGGGTGACTCACGTATGTATGTATGTATGTATGTATGTATGTATGTATGTATGTATGTATGTATGTATGTATGTATGTATGTATGTATGTATGTATGTATGTATGTATGTATGTATGTATGTATGTATGTATGTATGTATGTATGTATGTATGTATGTATGTATGTATGTATGTATGTATGTATGTATGTATGTATGTATGTATGTATGTATGTATGTATGTATGTATGTATGTATGTATGTATGTATGTATGTATGTATGTATGTATGTATGTATGTATGTATGTATGTATGTATGTATGTATGTATGTATGTATGTATGTATGTATGTATGTATGTATGTATGTATGTATGTATGTATGTATGTATGTATGTATGTATGTATGTATGTATGTATGTATGTATGTATGTATGTATGTATGTATGTATGTATGTATGTATGTATGTATGTATGTATGTATGTATGTATGTATGTATGTATGTATGTATGTATGTATGTATGTATGTATGTATGTATGTATGTATGTATGTATGTATGTATGTATGTATGTATGTATGTATGTATGTATGTATGTATGTATTGTATGTATGTATGTATGTATGTATGTATGTATGTTATGTATGTATGTATGTATGTATGTATGTATGTATGTATGTATGTATGTATGTATGTATGTATGTATGTATGTATGTATGTATGTATGTATGTATGTATGTATGTATGTATGTATGTATGTATGTATGTATGTATGTATGTATGTATGTATGTATGTATGTATGTATGTATGTATGTATGTATGTATGTATGTATGTATGTATGTATGTATGTATGTATGTATGTATGTATGTATGTATGTATGTATGTATGTATGTATGTATGTTATGTATGTATGTATGTATGTATGTATGTATGTATGTATGTATGTATGTATGTATGTATGTATGTATGTATGTATGTATGTATGTATGTATGTATGTATGTATGTATGTATGTATGTATGTATGTATGTATGTATGTATGTATGTATGTATGTATGTATGTATGTATGTATGTATGTATGTATGTATGTATGTATGTATGTATGTATGTATGTATGTATGTATGTATGTATGTATGTATGTATGTATGTATGTATGTATGTATGTATTGTATGTATGTATGTATGTATGTATGTATGTATGTATGTATGTATGTCATGTATGTATGTATGTATGTATGTATGTATGTATGTATGTATGTATGTATGTATGTATGTATGTATGTATGTATGTATGTATGTATGTATGTATGTATGTATGTATGTATGTATGTATGTATGTATGTATGTATGTATGTTATGTATGTATGTATGTATGTATGTATGTATGTATGTATGTATGTATGTATGTATGTATGTATGTATGTATGTATGTATGTATGTATGTATGTATGTATGTGTGTATGCATACACATACATACATGCATGCATGCATGCATGCATGCGTGTATGTATGTAGGTGCGCGTATGTATGTGCGCATGTATGTCTGTTTATGTATGTGTGTATATGTATATATTTGTGTGTATGTATGTCTATGTATGTGTGTATGCATGTATGTTGAGTTGAGTCAAGAATTAACATCACAACACTCGGGGCATTCTCATACACGCTCCGTCCCCATCCTCGGCAGCCAGCGCAGAGTTCCAATACTAATGGTTGTATGTATGTCTTGCCTTTGCTCTGAGCGTAGCGTGCTAGCTGAACCCTCTGATCACACCCAGGTAAATTAATCACTCCACCCCATAATAATCTGGTTTCTCTTCTGACTTCGTTACTTGTTCACAAAGACCTCTGACAACATCTGCCTTGTCATGTACAAATAAAACATATGTTAGAAATTGAAATAGTGTATGTATTTGTGTGTGTATGTATGTGTATGTATTATGTATTTATGTGTGTATTTATGTATGCGCGTATGTTTGTATGTATGTAAAGTTTGACACTACAATACTTTTTTTGGCACTCTTAAGCAGGGGTTTTCAACCTGTGGACCACGACCCCTTCTTCTTCTTTTTCTTCTTCTTCTTCTTCTTCTTCTTCTTCTTCTTCTTCTTCTTCTTCTTCTTCTTCTTATTATTATTATTATTATTATTATTATTATTATTATTATTATTATTATTATTGTTGTTGTTCTTCTTCTTCTTGTTCTTTTCTTCTTCTTCTTCTTCTTCTTCTTCTTCTTCTTCTTCTTCTTCTTCTTCTTCTTCTTCTTCTTCTTCTTCTTCTTCTTCTTCTTCTTCTTCTTCTTCTTCTTCTTCTTCTTCTTCTGCTTCTTCTTCTTCTTTTTCTTCTACTACTGCTACAACCAGCAGCACCACTACCACCACCACTACCACTTATACTACTACTACCACTACTTCTTCAAAAACAACAACAGCAACAGCAGCAGTAACAACAACAACAGCAACAGCAGCAGTAATAACAACAAGAACAACAGCAACAACAACTCTACTACTACTGCTACTACTACTGCTACTACTTCTACTACTGTTGCTGCGAGTTAATGCTGATGCTGCTGCTACTGCTGGTACTATTATTTCTGCTATTACAAATTTTTGGAGTGCAGGGTTGGTAATTATTTGTGTCGACACCTCGTGTCACGTGTTCCTTCAGTCATTTGTGATAAAGAAGTTCTTCCACGTCATGATCCCAGACTGTCCAATTTCTTCTGATTTGGGTTCACTCTGCATCTATTCCCTTTCAGCTTTTGCAATATCATAACCTATTTCAGTTTATCCCTTACCACGATATGCTTAGATCATACAATGAATGTGTAATGAATTTAGTCAGTGTGATGTATGTTTACAATTTAGCTATACAGCACAGCTAAATGAAAAAAAAAAAAATTCCCATTTGTTTCAAGGTGACTCATACTTGGCAGTGACGAGGCGGACACAGAAGGTTGACGAATTTATCAGCCTTTTAAAAACAGCATTTGTGATTTAAGTCCAAATGTTTATTAGAGACCCCTACAAAAACAGTAGCCATAATGAATCAGAAAAGTGTGCATATAAATTAGAACACATAGTAAACTGTACTGTGGTGATAGAGATACTGATATAACAGCACTCATTTTATTCCCATAAGCGCTCCATCGCCCACATCAGTAGCCATGGAAATTCTAGTATCATTGGGTCCAGGAGAAGTTTGATTATATGTCCGTCTTGTCTTTCCTCTAAGCTTGAGTGTTGAGCAGACAGTTTGATCTCTTCCCGTGAATCCATTCTGTCCAGAACGTGTGATGATCACATAAGTTATTCAAGGGGTACCCAGACTGAGACAGATCTACCCAGTAAGAGAGCGACTGACGAATGCAATTGTATTTGAAGTAAAGGTCTTATCCCCCCCCCCCTCCCCCTCTCTTCTGGAGCCGCCGTGATGTATCAGCTAGACGATCCCTTGCGGATCCGAAGATCGTGGGTTTGAATCCGAATGGAGCTGGAAATTTAAAAAAAAAGTGCCACCAGCCTTAAATTGGTACTAAGAAAAGTCATGGAAAGAAAAGGCGGCTGGTGTGATGTTGATCACATCACTCACCTAGTGAGGATTGGTCTATAAATTGTAGGCCTAACATTATATATACAATACTCCTTAATGTGCGGAAAAAGGATCCTTTACTTTTCTTACATTTTTGTCCACGGTTTATCAAACTCTTGGAATCAGGTACTGTCCCCGCATTTGCATACACCAATCGTCACTCACAGTGTAATATGTTTGATATCACCGCACATCTGCATAAGCCAATCGACATTCACAGTGTAATATGTTTGATATCCCCGCATTTGTTCGAAATCACCCCAAATCTGCATACACCAAATTACACTTACAGTGTAATTTGTTTGATAGCAAACCAAATCTGCATACACCAATAGACACTCACAGTGTAATATGTTTGAAATACCCCACATTTGCATACACCAATCGACACTCACAGTGTAATATGTTCGATATTACCCCACATCTGCATACACCAATTGGCACTTACAGTGTAATATGTTTGATATCACCCTACATCTGCACACACCAATTGACACTTACAGTGTAATATGTTTGATATCACCCTACATATGCATTCACCAATCGGTACTTACAGTGTAATATGTTTGATATCACCCAACATCTGCATTAACCAATCGGCACTTACAGTGTAATATGTTTGATATCACCCCACATCTGCACACACCAATGACACTCACATTGTAATATGTTCGATATCACACCACATCTGCAAACACCAATAGACACTCACAGTGTAATATGTTTGAAATACCCCACATTTGCATACACCAATCGACACTCACAGTGTAATATGTTCGATATCACCCCACATCTGCACACACCAGTCGACACTCGCAGTGTAATATGTTCGATATCGCCCCCAGATTTTCATAAACTAGTCGACACTCGCAGTGTAATATGTTTAGATATAACCCTAAATTTTCATACACCAATCTCCCCTTACATTGTAATTTTTTTGTAAAGTGTGAAAGCTAAACGTTATTAGTCACTACCAAACACTACAACTCTAGCTGCGTCCGCATACTTTCGACAGTCAAGCGACGAGGAAAGAATTATCTTGTGATACCCTCTCTAATGTAGCGGTTGCCTGCTAATGCTTACTCAAGCGAATTGATGACGTCTCGCCACTGCCAGTACACAAAGGGCAGCAGACACTTTCTTTCTTATTCTCCACCAGTTTCACTCTAAGACACAATCAGTGAAGATGTCAACGATCTCAAGTTAGTCGCTGCTTATATTAAATATACCAAGCATGACGTCTGAAATAGTAAAATGATGCAAGAATTTATAAAGTTGAATATTCTTTACACGTTTCAATGACCTATGTACTTTTGGCTACATTATTTTAAAATGTCAACCTTTGACTCCAGGTGTCATGGCCGATGAGTCACGGACAGCTTTGATTGCATCCGGATGTGTCGCTGGCGGAGTCCTGATCGTTGCAATAGCCGTCGGCGTTGGCTATGGTGTCCTTCGGTAAGGATGTATGTCATTTGTCACGCCATGTTTGTCCTGTACTACATTATCACCGATATCACCAATGAATCACATCCGTTCTCACTATGCTTATTCTTCGAAGGCTGGGATGGCTTGAACACTCTCGGAGGATTTGGGGTGGTAAAATGCCTTAGGATATTCTGTGTCTTTAATTCAACATCATCATGTAGCAGGTCCTTTGCAGAACGTCGCTCTCATCACAGTCTGCCTGAAAAAAAAAACTCGGTCTCTCGCCAGTTCTCTCGCCTCATGCACTTTCACACTCAAGGAGTCACTTACATCCTGTGCCCATCTTTGTGTCGGCCGGCCCCTACCCCTCCTTCGTGGTACCATGCCTTCTACTATAATTTGTTCCAATCCGTCGTGGCGCCTGATATGACCAAAATATTTCAGCTTTCGAGAAAGGATGCTGTTTATTAGCCAATCTTCCTTGATGTTCAGATCTTTTAAGGTGTCAGTATTTCTCATCTTCTTTGTCCAAGATATTCTGAGAATGTTTCTATAGCATTTCAGCTCAAAAGCCCCTATTCTCTTTCTTAAGGACTGAGAGAAAGTCCACGACTCACATCCGTATGTAGCCACAGGGAAGATGCATGCTCTCAAAATTCTAATTTTTATCTCCTTGCTGGCGCTTAACAATAGACTTTTAAGGCTGTTAAATCTTGTGTCTTTAATTACAGATGTGTAAAATATGCCGAGGTCAGCTAGGAAGGATGTAAACTGTGTGAAGGCGGGGAATGACATGTATTGCGTTGGATTCGTGGGAAAAGGATGATATGGATCGCACTGCTTGGAGGGGGAAATTTGGAAGGTAATAGGGACAAAGGAGAAAAGGACTGCAAACTGCTGAGGGTATGAGAAAAAAACATAACAAATGAATGTGATGAAAACAGTAATCCTGAATTCTCAGTTACTGTGGAAGATTCTTCTGAAGTGGAGCTGATCCTGCTAAAGACACTCGACCAGCCAAGGGCTGATATGCGTTATTGGAAAGTAAATTAAAAATCTTCAAGTTTAACCAACAACCCCTTAGGGGGAGTGTTAGGTTATAATTGTGAGTAAGTTATGTGCGCCACATAAAATGGCTAAGCATTGCACACCTCAGAGATCCATAAAAAAGACTCCTGCAGTATTGATTAGATCAAAGGATACATCTCCAAATACAGTCCCGACCAGTGACAAAGTCGTCTACCGGCGAGCCAATAGGCGACCCCGTCACCGATGTGTGATAGGTTGATATTTCTTTGTCTAACCGTATAGCACAACTGGACACTATGATCTCGAAAGAGTGAAAGCATTTCAGCAAACTCCCAATATTTCGCGTTTTACTCCAAGGTTCCTCTACTAATTTTTCCCATGTGGAGTTGGCTATAACGTCTCCTATCTCGGCCTGAAAGGCTGCTGCATCAGAAGACTGATCATGCACTGGAGTGTCCGATGTGCAGTGACATCGACTGTGATAACAAAACGTTACATGAGCATTGCATGATTGTTAGGAGGACTGTGGGTCTGAAGACAAAAATCCAAACTTTGGTTCCTGCAACCCACACGATGAGTCTCAGTATTGTGTGCGTTGACTTTCATAAATGGCAGCAGAAATGGACGGTAAACTCCTTCTTGATCTTTTGCAGTTTCGTCTTAAAGCATGGGTTCGTTAGACACTTGTCCGGCTGTCCACGAGCAATAGTATCCACCATTTACATTTCATACGCTCACGAATCGGAAGGTCGATAGTTCGGGTCCTGAAAAAGCCGGAATTTTTTTCAAAAATGACCTTGGCTATCAGGTCGACCCAGCCTTGAGTGGGTACCAGGTGACGTCTGTGAAGTAAAGCGGCCGGCGTGATGCTGACTACATCACTCACCAAGTGCCGATTGATCTATAAAATATAGATCCAGCCCTGTATGCACAATACTCATAAGGGCGTGGAAAAGGGGTCCGTAACTTTACTATTTACATTTCATTCCTGTGAGTGTTTGTCGAATGGGGCCCCCAACAGACTGGTTTGCCCAGGTACCGAAAGTGCCATTAAGACGGCTCCCACTTTATCTAGTCATCAGTCGATTGGTTGTCTAGCCTTCTTTAAACGGGACCCATAAATGACGTTTATATTCAAAAGACCTTAGTTCAAGCATGTAAACTCTCGTCTTACACTCAAGACTTCCAACAGCTTATCCTTCACACACCAGTGTATTCTTTGTATAATTTGTAATGCCTGTTTAGTTGATTTTGCATTGCACATGATGCGTTTGCGCCTTGAGTATGTCGATCATACCTCGATAGTTGGTGATCGATGAAGAACAGATTGGACAGGCTACTTTATAAGGAGATTATTATGTAAGGTTAAAACTTCTTTTTCTCTTACTCCTTGTATCTCTTTTAACCTTAGGATCATTTGTGTGGTCTTTATAATAAGTTGTTTTAGTTGGTCTTCTTTTCTTTAAGGTTGATGTTTATGGTTTCGTTCAATATTTTGCCTGGTTTTCCCCACTTCGCCCGTAGCTCTTTAATAACGGAATGACTGTTTTAGTCTTATACTTGTAAATTTTTATGTGTGTAAAAGGAAATATCTGCTCATGTTACGAGTACATCTTCACTGTTCAGCTTCGTCGTCTTATTATTTATAGTAAGGTTGCATGTATGACACTGGAAGCAAACAGCTAAATTTCTAACAATACCACAAAATTATAGAACAGTGGGAACATTTTTGTCAAGAAATAGGTTACGAAAAATCTCTCAGAAAGTTCTGGCGGCTCCACCAAAAGATGAACGGAGGCAAACAAACCTCTGTTATGCCCGAGCTAAAGATGGACAACGGGGTGGTGTTAAAATCGGATAAAGACAAAGGGGAGGCTATCCTGCACAGATTTCTCCTGCAGACGGAAAAGAAAGACAGGGAAGATAGGGAGCAGATGAAACAGAATTTACATGATATCCAGATGGCTGAAATCGAGGAAGACGATGATACAGTATACATCTCAACGGACTGCATCAAAGCAACACTGAAGACCTGTCCAGACACAGCTCCAGGTCCTGATGGCATTAGATACAGCGACTTCAAAAGCCTCGATATGACAGATATGGATGAACTATCCACAATTTTTAACAACACCATGAAAACTGGCATTATTCCTTATGACTGGCTCCACGGCTATCTCAGACCAGTTCCTAAGCCAGGAAAAGACCACACGAGAATAAATGGCTATAGGATCATAACACTTCAGAACATGGTAGGAAAACTCATCGAAAAAATCGTTGCCAGAACGTTAACCCAAAAATTAGTCGGGTGGTCTATTCCCCGCTACACTAGGTGGTTACCGACCAGGAAGAGATACATGGTGCAATGCTGCAGTATTTGCTTACGACACATATGAGGGTTTCCAGGAGGGAATGGAAACTGCTGCAGCCGCTATTGACTTAGAATATGCGTACAACAGCGTCCTATACAACATGCTCATCAGACTGCTGTTGGATATGCAGATAGAGACAAAGTTGGTCAACTGGATCGCAGCAACGTTTTTTGAAAGAACAGTGTCGCTTCGATGTGGTAAATGGGCATCCGAACCTCAACAAGTCCTAATGGGTCTGCCACAGGGATCACCACTGTCGCCTGTGCTCTTCAATGTGTACACAGCAGGAGTCACTAGTGCACAACGCGTAGGTCTAGGTAGAACAATGTCGTATGCAGATGATATTCTTGTTTACCGTCGAGGTAAAAACAGGCAGGAAATTACAACCACACTACAACACGAACTGGACAGACTTAGTGAGTGGTGCCAGGAATCAAGAGCTCAAGTGAACCCGTCCAAAGCCTCCTTAACATGGTTCTCTCTAAATACTCACATCGTCAATACACCAACGCCAGTCGTAAGCATATGTGGTGTGGACATCGAGAGAACGGACACCATGAAATACCTGGGTATGACATTTGACAGATGCTTGTCATACAAATGCCACGTAGATAACGTCATACTTAGAGCCAGAAAAGGTCTGACAGCACTCAAGGTGCTAGCAGCAGCTGATATTGAACAACGCCTACTTTTCCTTCTCTATCAAGGGCTTGTGCTTAGCGTCATCGACTATGGTCTTGGCCTCCTCACTGTCAGCAAAACCCAGCTAGAAAGAGTGGACCGAGTACAAAATGAGGCCATGAGACTTATACTCGGCTGCACAAAAGACACCTCCTGCAACGCCATGCGTTATGTCCTGGGTTTGCCGACGATGACTAGCAGATACAAAGTGGCACAAGTCAAGGCTTACATGAGGTTATCGGCAGACGCTAACCACCCATTGCACAAAGCTATATACGACACAAAAGGAACGCGTCTCAAAAGAGGCTGCTCTTGGATGGCAAAGGCTGAGAATTTGATCCAGCAGGTATGTGACCTACGCGTTATCAGGCACGGAAAAGAATGGATGAATACACCAGTAGACATGCATGGCATCTCTAAGGTTGTCATCACACTAGGAAGGTACTGTCGGGATCAGATTCCTGCGGCCATAGACACAGAAGTAAGGGTACTGATAGATCAGCATTCAGACCCAGAAGATATCATCATCTACACAGATGGGTCCGTGAAGCGCGGATCAAGGTCAGCATGGGCATACACAGCGCAAAGAAGGGGGAAAACAATACATGAGGACAGCGGCGCTTACCAGACAACCACGTCAAGCATGACCATGGAAATAGCCACTGCTTCTAGAGCTTTAGCGTGGGTATCCGAGCAAACCGCCACACAAGCAGTAATTGTCTCAGACTCAATGAATATGCTTCAGAAAATAGCAACAGGCAGTATGCGCTCTGAATGGATAGAAAGCATTCGGAAATCGCACTTAACTTCCGTAACCTGGATCTACACACCGGGTCATGCGGGCGTAAAGGGAAATGAGCGAGCGGACCAACTGGCAAGCACAGCACTAATGATTGCGGGAAAAAGCATGGACAGAGCAGATATCGTTAACGCTGTACGTACTGGGCTAGTGGATAATATCGAATCCCTGACACTAACACGATTGCGTGACATGGGAGTTAAGCATGGTGAAGCACGTCTTTGCCGTCTGCGAGGCCGAGAAAGGAGACAATATAACCAGCTTCTCATGGGGACAATTAGTAGAAGTACTTTGGAGTGGCTGCTGCTTCGGAGGACTGCGCACGCATGGGTATGCCCAATGTGCAGTGACGTCGATTGTGATAACAAAACACAAAATAACATTTTGTAGGAAGTCGGCATTCCGAAACCAAAGTTCAAGGTGTCTCCTTCGTGCCAAAGAACTGCATGGCTGTTGGGTGAACAGTCGTTAACGAAGGCAGTCAGGTCGTTGTAGGGGCGACGCCTGCTGGTGGATGTAATGTCCTAAGTCCCTTTTCCAGCTAATAGTGAGGGTACTGCTGGGGTGACCATTTGTTAACCCCTCACATAATGCTTCAAGTCACAGTGGACGCTAGGCACGGCCACTTTTTTTTTTTTTTTAAAGCCGTGGCAGTTCTGCCAGGCGGTGGCCGTTGCATTTTTGCTCCATTTGTAGACTGGAAGGATATAGTTTCGTCACCCAGCTTCTGAGTTGAGTGCATGGTGTGACACTGTGAGCTACGAGTGTTTTTCGTTGGCACAGGAGAGGAGCAACAATGGGGTGACCCGTTTGCTATGATGCTGAAACTAGGATTACCAGATTACCAGATTATAGAACAGTACGACACATTTCTAAAGCGACCCCATTCAAATGCTCTGCGCCAGAACTCTAAATCAATACTGTAAAAGTACGCGGCCGTTACCCATACAAATACGCCTCCTTAGTTTTGCATGTTTACAACTGTGTTTCAGCATAGTAAAATATGTGCCAATAATGATCTTGTTTTGAAGGAAGTATGGCTCAAAATGCAATTTTACCCTGTCAATACAACACCCAGGAAGTGCGTCACACAAGTACCAGAACGAGACCGCAGATATTCGTTCCACTGAATCGTAATATCAGATCCTTTCGAATTATGAATCAATAATTTATTGAGACAAAAGCATTTCAAAAACGCTTTCTGTATCAGTGATAGTCCTACTGTACTTTCTACAAGGAACTGGCACAGTATACCCACCCCTCTTATAGCTATAAATCAGACTTTTATCTGATAAAGATTCACTATTCTTAAGATTTTCTACACCACAGTATTTTACTACAGTTCCCGCATGTTGTGGCGACCACCAAACGATTACTTTTCTTCATAACTTCAATGAATATGTGTTTTCTGATGATCTTAGGCGAACCCTGTAAAAGGAGGGTTCGACCCACAAAAGGGTCGGGACCGACAGGTTGAGAACTGCTGTTCTACACAATTCTAAAACTGTCTTTTCTTGTCCCTATCTTACTCCTTGGGGGGGGGGGGGGGGGGACGAAGGGGTCGACAAAGAGCCCAACACAGTCACGCCATTAAAAACAAACGGATTTAAGACGAAGAACATAATAAAGACGATAGATAAAAAACAGCTAACTTCTTACTACCTTTCCTCCATCCAGATACTTCCACAGCAAAGAGAAGAAAGCATTGCAAGAGAACTACAATAGAGAACCAGTGATTGGCCAGTTTTATCCTCCAGAAAAAGTCCCAAGTCATTCCAGCTCTGTCTTGAACTTAATTGAAGACTCGAGAAGACAGCCCAGAAGTCTTGGCGCCAAGGCCTTCACTCAGCACGCAGCCAACACAAGACACAGACCACCAGTGGCGTTCTACACTGTCCGTGCAGACCCTCGAATGGTTCCAGAACTGCCTGGCGTCATGCACATGGGGCCCCCGATGTACGCGAGGCCCCCTCCAATAGGGCGGCCGGTGATATTTCTGGACAGAAATGGGCCACACAGACAACTAAGTAAGTGACTTGAGTTTAAGCATCAGAAAAAAATTTCCTGATTTTAACCCAGTGGTTGTTAACTTTGAATAGTTCAGACTAATGACTGAAATGTGTTCCGTTGTTCAAAATAGCTGGGTTTTGTGTGTGTTTTTTTTTTTTGGGGGGGGGGGGGGGGGGGGGGGGCAGGGTGGGGGGTGGGGTTAGAATTATAAATAACATAAAAAGGGATACATTAAAAAAAATAAACCTAACCTTCTTCTATCATGATAATGTATTCTTTTTCCTCCTCTCCCTCATAGTCGTTATCGTTATCTTCTTCTTTCTTCTCCTTATTCTTCAAAAATCAACATTTGCTTTCACGAGCGGGACTGGGCTTTTAATTATTGTCGTCACTGATTCTGCACAGTTTACACTGAATGATCGCTCTGTTAGGGTCAATCAGAAGCATACCACTTCCAATCCTTTTCAGGACGAAATTTTTCCTTTTTTGAAGCCCTGCTCTGGCTCTTACCAGGGGCGGCAATATAACCTGGCAATAAATATGGCCTAGAGGCTGCACGCGGTTTCTGGGACCTCTCCACGGTGATCTTCACCCACATGGTGGCACATTGTGTCATCGGGTGTTTATCGCTTGTGTGATGTACTGGTGGGGTAGAAAGTCAGTCAGTCAATCAGAAGCGTTTGCCGAATGTGTGCTATGAGTTTCTAACAGTCTGATCTGAGTTTGAAACTTCTTGTATTTCCGTTTCTTGTTAAGCTTGTTAATTCTGTCATTTAGGGGCCTCTGATTTTCATGCCCCCCCCCTCCCCTCCCCCACATTTAATGTTTATAGATTGTTGTAAGCGTGTCTTTTAATGTTCAAAGCATTATGACCTATGTGACTGCAAGATGTTCTCTCTAGCCTTTGCAATCTTATTTGCCTTTTCGTTTCCATGTCTAGAACTGCTTTTATGGTTAGTCTTCTCTTGTGATTTTTCATATATGCTGTTGTCCTGCTTGGAGCATGGCATTGACTGGGGCGGAAAGGGGAGGGGGGACACTACAAATTTATGAATACAGCAGGGTTTGTTCATCTTCTTCTTCTTAAGTATTCCGAGCACTTGAGGTTCATTGCTGCAGATATCTCCCGTCTCCATTCATCAGGGTTTAGTTGGTTACATCAAATATAATATATAGCCGAATCTATTCATTTACAACCAGTCTGTACGTGGCAGCTTCTACAGTTTAGAGACCACTGAAGTAACATAATAATCATGGTTGAACATGTTAAACACATTCACATTCACGGGCCATTAATCACTATAATGTTATGGAGCGAAGCTTAAACTCTGCTAGTGAAGTCTTTATGGATCAATCTGTTTGACTCTAAAAGTCTTGGGTTCGTTTCACTGGCTGTGTCTTTCGGCTTACAAATGCTGTTGTTAAGGATACGTTTGGGGATCGTCACTGGAGCCACGGAATTCATCATCTGGACTTTTAACTGTTTTGATTCTTCTAATGTCCCTTACTTAATGAGAGCCACGGAAGCATTACGACTAGTGTCATAGCTTCCAACAAGAACAATAACAATAACTATGGTCTGAGTTCATTCCCCACTGGGCTCTAGGCTCGAGGAAGCCTCATTGCAAGACCAACCCACACTGGACTACAGGTTACTTCGCAACCGTTTTGTGGTCCCCCCGTATAACTGTGCTACATTGCTATACGGTTGAACTGGGTTTATGCGTTTTGTACCTGTTTGATTCTCATCCTTAAGATATAACTCATTTAAAAAAGGGCCTCGTGAAATTGATAATGCATAATATTTATGATCTTCTAAAAATGTTTTTGGAACAGAAAGACAACTGTCATAGTAATAAGCAATCCCAACTCATCATACGTTAGCTTTTATAAAATATATTTACAGTCGGCATCTGTCGCTTAGATGTTACAACCGCGCTTTGTAATACCGATGTGCCGGGTACATCCCAGCTGCCTTGAATTTGGCAGCAAACAGCCTTGCGTTGGTTTCAACAGTGGTTTCAAGAGATGACCGCCCAGACAGCAGCAGAAAACTACTAAAAATAAAATTGCCAAGTACAGTCACAACCAGCCAAAACATGCCGGAGTTGGTTCTGCAGCTTTCTTGTACAGGATAGGCAACACATTTAAAACAAAAAAGGTTTCTACACACTGTTGTTTCAGAATTTGGATCTAATTATGTTCTCATTTCTTTAGGACCTGGCGATGACTTTATGTATCCCAACAGTGGAACCATGCTGTATTACGGTTGGTGGGGCTAGTGTTTGACTAGGATGCTTTTCATTTATATATATATATATATATTTTTTTTTTCCCCCCACCCAAAGCGAAATGTCCTGTAGTGCACTGCTTTCATATTCAGAAATGTGCCCTCGGATCACACAAATTGTAGGTCTCCTTTTGTGTAGGAAAGCCAAAACTGTTTAACTGAAAAAAAAAGCAATGCACTTACGAAAATAAAAATGTCAGCATGGCATTTTTAATACAGTATTTATAGTCTACTTTAAACAGAGTCGGGTTTAAGTATAGTGTGTATAGTTTTTGTTGTTTGTTTTTCTTGTCTTTAGTTTGTGCAGTCTTTTGTTTATATTTTGGTTTACTCGTTTATATTGAGCTATTCTTTTAAAGGTATATATATATATATAAACACTATTTAATCTACGCTTGTTTTGTTTTCAAGCCATCGGTGAATACAGTAAATTGTGTATTCATTATTTATTTTGTTTACGTTGCTTTGCGTATACGTTATTTATCCCTCTGTTTACCAAAAAAAAAAAAAAAAACATCGGCTAGTATTTTTTATTTGTACTTATAAATCCAAACGCTCACCTTGCACATTTCTTCTAATTTTATCCTAGGAAAAGGGTTTTAAAAAATATTTACCACATTATAAATCTACTAGGTTTAATAAAGAAAGTTTTTAACGTAATAAATTATGTGCGTATGGTGGTAATTAAAGACCCAAATCGTGAAAATGATTACACAAAACTAGAAAGTAGACTCGCTTTTCAGAGTTATTAAGATAAAGAAAAACATTATAAAAGTTTTACGTAATCAGAGCTAGGATATTTGTTATGTTTATAATTTGTATATCTGGTTTTCCAATCTTAAAGAGGTCTCATATTTCGCTTTGGACATCACAGACAATATTTTTATTGAGATTTTCCTGTCAGTCTTCGTAGCATTTTTTGTTGGGGTTTCCAGTCTTGGGTAACACTTTTTTGTGCCAAATTAGTGCATTTATTATAGAGTAGCTTTCTTTATTTTTTACTAATCACTTTATGTTTCTAATTCACCACTCCCACCCCCCCCCCCCTTTCCACGCCCCACCGCACTAAGCATAGGCTTGCAGCCGATTCACGTCCAGCTGTCATATTTTTCACCATCTCATGCAGTTCTGTTTTCCCTGTGTTGTGAGTGTCTATAGACCCCTTTTTCTCTGACACGTTGCTTCCAGTGCAAGGACAATGTTGTTATACTCTTATAAGGTTTACCAGTCTGTGTATCCAACACAAGCGTCTTTTTTCCTTACTTGCTTATTCACTACAAACATTTTTTATTTTTATGTTTGCCCACATTGCAAATCTGTAATTCTGTTGTGCCTTTTAATTAATTTCAGATTGAGCGGTCACTAGTTGAGTGTTTGTAGATCAGTACTAATTGCCGTAGTCGCACTTAACGTTTCTGCATTCAGCAACACTGTTTTGTTTTTAACTATTTAAAGTGTGGTCTAGGCTTATCTTCTTTTCATTTCGCCATATTTCTTATTGCCATGAAGACTTCTTCTTTTCCTTCTCAGCATTCTGAGTCCTTGAAGTTCATGGCTGTAGACATCACCCATCTCCATTCCATTTGTAATAATGGATTGAATGTCATCGTGATTCCGAAAAAAACATATTAATTTCTGTGTTTGTAATCAATCGGTCAGTTAGCTGTCCTATAGAGCTAGTTTCTACTCTAAGGGACGGATAGCGAAAATCAGTAGTCTGCCTATGATCCCTAGATCAAATAGGGCAACCCCAGATCCAAGTGGTGTAGACCGGGAAACCGCGAGGTCATCCCCAGATCCAAGTGGTGTAGGCCGGAAAACCGCGAGGTCAACCCCAGATCCAAGTGGTGTAGATCGGGAAACCACGAGGTCAGCCCCAGATCCAAGTGGTGTAGACCGGTAAACCACGAGGTCAACCCCATATCCAAGTGGTGTAGACCGGGAAACCGCGAGGTCATCCCCAGATCCAAGTGGTGTAGACCGGGAAACCGCGAGGTCAACCCCAGATCCATGTGGTGTAGACTGGGAAACCGCGAGGTCATCCCCAGATCCAAGTGGTGTAGGCCAGGAAACCGCGAGGTCAACCCCAGATCCAAGTGGTGTAGACCGGGAAACCACGAGGTCAACCCCATATCCAAGTGGTTTAGACCGGGAAACCGCGAGGTCATAAAGCTCTGGCTCGTCTAGGTGGAAGGATTCAACTAGGACAGTTTTTATCCACCCTGTCCTTAACCTGCGACTGGCACAGCTAGCAGGCAGGGGATTACTTTCACTGCTCAAACAAAGAGAACAAAGTATAAACGGAATGATCTAACGCCAACAAAACAGAAATCACGACCATAGACAATGAAGACAAAACAATAAATATCCAGCCTACAGAAAACTCAAAAACAAAAACAAACCAGAAACTTTAAATATTAAGGAAGCATAATATCACCAGTCAGCAAAACAAAAGATGAGGTCGATGACAAATGTAACAGATCAAGCCAACTCATTTGCCAAATGGCACCAATACTAATTCTACTGTCAGTAGAAATCAAAATGGCACTCTGTGAGACATCTTCTTGCTAACCTGTGCTAACAAAACCAGACCTGGACAATGACAGCTGGAAAAAAAAAAAAAGAGAAAAAAAATTACAACTGAAATTAGATTCTTACGAAGGGCTCTCAAAATAATAATAGAATATAAGATCGGGAGTGATTAAATCCGAAGGATAATGTGGGTAGCGGCAGCTCTGGAATCCATTAGAAGACAAGTTAAAGGGGTTTGGCCATACAGCGAGGATGGCAACAAACAGTATACCACAGGAAGCAAACCAGGCGAGAGCCGAAGAAGAGGCTGCAAATGATGGACAGAGGGAATAATAGAGCCCCAGAGAATCCGCATTTATGAAGCGCACAAAGGGACACTTTTCTGTCCATCGACACCCTAAAGTACCAGAGGATCAAGATTGTGTGTGTGTGTTTGAATATGTGTGTGTGAGAGAAAGAGATAGAGAAAATGAGAGGGAGAGAGAGAGAGAGAGAGGGGGGGGTGGGGAAAGAGACAGTGAGAGAGAGAGAGAGAGAGAGAGAGAGGGGGGGGGGTGGGGAAAGAGACAGTGAGAGAGAGAGAGAGAGAGAGAGAGAGAGAGAGAGAGAGAGAGAGAGAGAGAGAGAGAGAGAGAGAGAGAGATCTTCAAAATATATTTCGTCTATTCCGATTGTATGTTGCGTAGATATTTGATTTCCGTTTATCTCTTGAAGTTATATCACCATCTATTATTACCATTTGTTGTCCATCGCTTGTTCACTGCTTTAGATTTCTATCATCATCTGCATAGCCAGGTACCATAGGCTATCACTGTCCATCAGTAAATTACGCTGCTTTAGCCATTCTTCGATTGTGATATATTTCATTTTTTTCCCATTTCATTATACATACTAGGTTATTATTGTTATGTCATAGGTATAGAATCTAGCAAGTACACTCTTTGTTTGGTGTAACTGTTTGTTAGTTGCTCGCTAGTGGAATTTTGTTTAAATTTTAAATCGCACATTCTACATAGGAATATATTTTGTTTTAGATGCTTAATGCTTTTAACCGGTTGATCAAATTCTAAATTCCATTCTCAAGAATATTACAAACAACGCAGACACACTGATGCATAAAAACAAATTCCATTCTCTAGAATGTTACAAACAACGCAGACACACTGATGCATGAAAACATATTCCATTCTCTAGAGTGTTAGCTACAACTCAGACACACTGATGCATGAAAACAAATTCCATTCTCTAGAATGGTACCTACAACTCAGACACCCTGATGCATGAAAACAAATTCCATTATCTAGAATGTTACAAACAACGCAGACACACTGATGCATGAAAACATATTCCATTCTCTAGAGTGTAACTTAAAACTCAGACACACTGATGCATGAAAACAAATTCCATTCTCTAGAATGTTACCTACAACTAAGACACACTAATGCATGAAAACAAATTCCTCTTTAGAACCATACTGACACTGTTGTAAAGGCAGTTGCCAAATAACATATGTAATTGCAAATTACAGTATTTGTGCACGTAAAACCTTTACAGCGACCTACTGTAGCACAGCGGCTTGAAGCTCGCCTGTCGGTGCGAGGTTCTAGAGGTTAAAATTCTAAGCGAGGCGCACTTTTTTACTTTTTTGAAATGAGCCTTGGCTCAGCCTAAGATGAAAACCAGTTAATGAATGCCATGGGAAGTAAAGTCTACCTGCAAAATGTTGACCATATCATCAGCCAACTACTGATTGGCCTAAACCAGGCGTAGCCAAAGTGTTTTGGTCCTCGAAGCAAATTAGAATTACGAACCTTTTCTATAGAGGAAACAACATTTTTGGGGGGATAATCTAAGATTAGAATCCTACGCTATGCCTCTTGTGAACACATTTACTTACTGAAGTCCTTCTCTAAGGACCTTTCTCGACGCCTTCACGCGTATTGGGCATGTAGGGCTAGACCTACATTTTATATTCCATTCGGCACTTAGTGGATGATGTGGTCAGCATCACGCCGGCTGCCTTTACTTCCAAGGACTGCATCTGTTGCTAAATAAAGGCTGAGTCAACCTGGGAGCCAAGATCGTTTTGTAAAAAGTCCTGCTTCGACAGGACCCGAACACATGACCTTCCGATCCACAGGCGTGCGTTGAAGGTCATTCCATAGTTTAGTTGCGTATCCTTTACAGGACGTTGCATAACCAACTCCAACAGCCCCTGGCTGTTGTGTAGTTTATCTAGGCAAATTTACGTCCAGTAGTTTGCCATTGATCTGGACGGCCGGCTTTCTTGATACCACTGTCGAAACTAACGTAAGGCGCATGGCCCGCAGCTGTGATTGAACCCGGCATCCCGGCATTACGAAGCGTTCGCATCTACTTCCATATATATATATATATTCCAAAATGTGTTGGTTAAAGCTAATTCGTTGCAGTATCGTATATTGATGGAACGTGGGGGCGGAGGAGTGGGCAGGGGTGCAGATTATAAAGTAATTTTACAGCCAGCCTCGCAGGTCAGTAAAAATATCTCAACTGGCCAGTTTTGATCTGCGGGCCATAGTCTACCCACCCCCTGTTCTATTTCTTTTTGTATAAAAAGGTCTGAAGGATTAACACCCCAAGGATGAGAATCAAACAGATACGAATCCTGGAAACCCGGTTTAATGGTATAGCCATACATGACAGTTATTTTGGGGGCAACATAAAATGGTTGTCAGGTAATCCGTAGTGAATGAAGTGGTGTTGGTTGATTTTGCTTGCAGGAGCTGATATAATGTACACAGCCCATTTTCTGTACACAGTTTGTTGGTTCTAATTACACTGATCGATTATGTGTACACAGCTCGCCTTATGCACCCAGGTTGCTGATTTTGATTATATTATCTGACTTTGTCTTCTTCTTTCCTAGTCCTGTTCTGTTTCTCAGTATTATGATTGTAAGGGGTGTCTTGCGCGAGCCTAGACACTTGCTACGTTGATTCTGGTGTTCACAGCCTCTTAAGGTATAATTTTTCAATTAGTTTACGATGTTTCTGTTCTCACTCTTTGAGTCCTAAGGAACGCACTATACGTTCATAGGTTCCTGCATAGAAGCCAAATAAACGCACAGTGCGCCGATTTTATGTATATCTTTACTACCCATTGGGCCTGTGATGCTAACCCTTCTGGGACTCAAAGAGTTAAGGGGGACTCTTAGTTTGTTTTTCTATCATTTTGTGATATTATGTGCGTTTTTCCCCAAAATAAAAACTCTGCTTTTTAAATAGGCACTGAAAAATTTACAGAAATCTCTGAAATATGAATCAAAATGACATACTTTTAGGATTTGCCACAAGGCGCCAGAAAACATAAACATTTTTCGAAAACATATTTTTTTGGTCACTGTTTTTTTTTTTTTTTTAGGTGCTTAAAAGACCTGTTAATCGTAACTCGTTAAAATAAAAACACGCAGGCTCTCTGGATTTTGACTGATCTTATATTTAATATTCAAACCTACTCACACTGGACTAAAGTTACTTTGTAGCCATTTTATGGTGCCCTAGTATTACTGTTATTTTATACGGTTAAACAAGGCTTCTGGGATTTGTACCTGTTTGATTCTCATCCTTGAGATGTTAATTCTACAGGCTACAAATCTGGAAAAAAAAATTTAACAAACGAACAAAAAAAAAATTTGCTGGGACACCACTTTGTTTCACCAACGACCTGTTTTATTTATCTATGACCGTATATTAGTGTTGTTATGTCTTAACACCGTTATTTGTTGGGCTGTAAGTGTGTATTTTGCGGCTCTTTGGCATCAAAAATAGCTTAAGGTTTGAGGTTTGAACAACGGATCAACATCATGGCACACGGGTAGTAACCCATAAGTGCTCTGTTTTTCTTCTAGCTCAAGTCTAAGTCCGAAGAAGCACAGCACAGGCTCTGTAGCACCGGCGAGGATCCTGAAACACTCTAGGCTACTCTTTTCGATTTCCAACTGCCAAGGGATATTTTACGTGCGCAACAGTGCACACGGGCGTCCGATCTCACTACCCAGAGACCAAAGGGAATTACTAAAAGTCTAAGTCCACGTGCAAAAATCCCAGCCCCCACCTGGGACTGAACCCGAAACCTACAGCACTTGAGGCTGACACAATGCCTCAAGACCACGAAGCCCCCTGGCATATAAAATAGTGAATGAGTTTACGAATTGCGTGACCCCGAGTACTAGAGTTCGATTTAAGCCACGTATGATTTATGTAAAACAAAAATAAATGAAACTCGCTTTTGTGATTTTCCCTCAGTGGTACGAAAGACACACCATGGAAGAGATTCTGACCTCACCACGTAGTATTCCTAATAGCAGCAGTGTCAACCTTCATTGTGGAGACAGCACATACTGTTTATTATTTTTACTTGTTTTGGGTGTGTTAAAGGATATCTACTTATGCACTTTTGTTTGTGACTGAGATTGTTCGTTCATCTGAAATACCTTTCATACCCCACATATAGAGAGACGCCATAGCTCAGTGACAAGGTACTTGCTTGATACCTGAAAGTCTGCAGGTATGAATCCCCCATTTAAGCGGATGTTTATAAATTGTCTGGTTTTCCAGGGTGACCTAACAAAAATATGTACCAGGAAATGTCTTGGTCACTTTAGCTGTCATGGATTTGAGTGAAAACTGTACGAGTAGCCAAAGAAGAATAGTAAACCGACACAGAGCTAGTATTATCAGTCGCCACACGTTGATCGAAATAAGAACATGTGATCCAAGCGCTTATTGGCTTGTCCGATTTGCAGTGGGGATGGCAATCTTGATAATCTTGGCAATCTTAGTTTCAGCTTCATAGCAAACTGGTCACCCCATAGTTGCTCCCCTCCTGTGCCAACGAAAAACACACAGAATGTTCATCACAGTCCCTTGTTGTGGGGATGGTCAGTCAATTAGCTAACTAATCCATCAAGTTTCAGTTAGTCACAAAATCTGGGTCTTGCAACATGCACGTATCCCAAGTGTCGATGACGCAAATAGGTCTTGTACTATTTCTAATTATAGTTTGTCAAAGCATGTCGATTATAAATATTTCATTTTTCATTTGTTATATTTGATAAAATCATTTTAACGTTTCTATATTTGTCTGTCTTTACCCAGCAACCGAAGAGATGATGGTTCCGTAAGTATTGTTGTTTTTTTATTTTATTTTATTTTTTATTTCAACTATTTCTCTCTGAGTGTTTCTAAACTAACGACTACATCGTGCTGGTTATTGTTGTGACCTACCACTATATGCATGAGTAGGGTCTCGGTCAAATATTTCTGAGCTACAGTAGTGTAATGGATACTACATGTTCTCCGAAAGTTGTCATCCCACATTGTACTAACGGCTGCGAACGAAAAAGCTCACTGAGGTGAATACTAGCCTTATCCCGGGATTAGGACATGCAACCGGAAGACAATGTGGTGGCAGGAGAGAGCAAACCCGTAGCCTTGGTTGGTAGCCGGTCCAGGAGGGAAGCTCCGATAGGCGATCACCTTAAGCTGGAATTCCCACACTCCCTCTTAGCACCGTTGAACACTATCATATGGAAAGACTGAAAGGTGCCAACAAAGCAGTATGTATATTTTGAAATTTAATCCCTCTTTTGTCTCTTGCTACCAGTTGTCCTCCATGGAAGCATAGACCCAACACCCATATATTTTTCAATATATAATAAAGAAGTAACAGAAAATGTATTGATGGGCACTCATAGAAAGAAGTAGAAAGATAGAAGATCACACTAGACAACATAACAATCGAAAGCTATAGTTACGTGCCGGAAATCGAACTTGTCACCTCCAGACGGCGTTTGCGCCTCGCTATGGAAACACTAAGAACATGGTCAACTAGACACCCCCCACAAAAGGTGTCTTATTGGTCATGTCTATCGTACAGTCTGAAATCTACAACTATTGAATACGGACATAATTCATTTTAAACTATTGAAATGGCACCATAGGTTACAGAAATGTATATTAACCAAGCATATGTCGAATAACAAACACAGAAACAATTTATGATCTCAAGGGTTACCCCTCTGTTTATTTATGTTGTAAATTTGAAATTTTTGGTTGTCCGTCCTGGATTTATGTCTTAATCCAAAAGGTGGGATCTGTGTGCATATCCGTTTTTACAGAGGTGGCTTAATTGCATGCAGGCGGTTCCTTGCCTCTCAGGCAGATGCACTCCAATATGAAGAAAACACCCCTAATTAGACGTCTCCTACGACATGCTTGTTAGGCGGCATAGGGTCTATTCTTTGTTCTCTAAAATGGAGCCCTGGAACCCAACCGGATAATAATATCTTTGATCACCCCCCTGTAGCTGTCTCCTAGGCATGGGCGCATTAGTTCTTTTTGTTGCTAATTCTCTACTGTAGGCATTTTAAAGAGGACCTTATATCTTTTCTTCCCTGAAAGTTCTGCAAATGGAGGAGTGGGGGGATTCTAGTTGAAGCTTGCAAGCCTTATACCACCCCCGTCTGTTTATCATATTGTCCACATTGCTTTTACTTTTACTGCCAAGCTCTGTTTGTCGTAAACAAATTCGTTGATTTACTGTTGTTGATCTTCGACATCCTGGAGTGAAAAACGTGTGACTAAAAACACAAAACACACTGGTGCAGACTCGTGATGTCTGGAATAAACGACTCCAAAGATACACTAGTGAATGTGATAAGTACAGCGTGTGATTCAGCATTTAAAACCACTGGTGCCTTACCACAAAAAACCTTTACACGGTTAGGACCACTTTTGTTACATTTCGATAATGCTACGATAATTTTTATTTATGTAACGCATGTATAATACGTTATCATGACGTTGCAGAAATGAATATTAAACATGTATGAGAATTTAGGTAACAAAAGACATGCAAACAATAATGAGTCATTACCTGCGTCAAAAGCATTTGAATCAAAATCATGTCACTGGTAACCAAAAAAAAAAATACGTTGTATAAAATATATATATATTTTTTTTCTCCTCTTTCTGCTTTTCTTCTTCTACTTTTTCCTCTTCTTGTTCTTGGTCTTGTTCTTGTTCTTGTTCTTTTTCTTCTTCTTCTTCTTCTTCTTCTTCTTCTTCTTCTTCTTCTTCTTCTTCTTCTTCTTCTTCTTCTTCTTCTTCTTCTTCTTCTTCTTCCTTTTCTTCTTCTTCTTTTTCTTCTTTTTCTTCTTCTTGTTCTTCTTTTTCTTCTTCTTCTTCTTCTTCTTCTTCTTCTTCTTCTTCTTCTTCTTCTTCTTCTTCTTCTTCTTCTTCTTCTTCTTCTTCTTCTTCTTCTTCTTCTTCTTCTTCTTCTTCTTCTTCTTCTTCTTCTTCTTCTTCTTCTTCTTCTTCTTCTTCTTCTTCTTCTTCTTCTTCTTCTTCTTCTTCTTCTTCTTTTCCTTTTTCTTCTTCTTCTTCTTCTTCTTCTTTTTCTTCTTTCTTCTTCTTCTTCTTCTTCTCTTCTTCTTCTTCTTCTTCTTCTTCTTCTTCTTCTTCTTCTTCTTCTTCTCCTCCTCCTCCTCTTCCTCCTCCATGTGCTTCTGCTCGCCCTCCTTCTCTTCGCGCCTAGTTCATTTCCTCTCCCTATTCTGTTTTTTTAAGGGGTTCTCTACAGCGAAGAGATCAAGCCGTTTCTCAGGCGCTCTGAGCATTGTGCGTTCGTTTCACGGACGCTTCATCGTTCAGTTCACTAGTGTAATATTTATGGATTCATGGGGATTGCCGCTAAAGATGCCGAGTTAGTGCTTTGTGTGACGCTCTCGGCAGGCAGCTAGTCGTTCTGTAGAGATAGACCGAGCCAAATAGAACTTAGCTCAGTTATGTCAATCTTTTCATTTTAGCCTGACTTCAACAATAATTAATCTGGCGTTTGTTTTTCTCATCTTTCCTCTATATTCTCAACATACTTCTCCAGAACCACTTTTCCATTGTTTTCTTCACCATTTTAATGATTGTTGTTTGCATTATTATCCTCCCACTAAAGAATATAATATTATAAAGCTATTGACACTTATATTATCATCTTTGAATCATCCTCAGTAACGGCCGAGAACCTAGCGAAATGGTAAGTTTTTACATAAATTGTGATTTTGAAGTTGAAAGCACAAGTAATTTATTTAATAACAAATTGACCAGATAGTGGTTAATTAAATCCTGGGTTTTAACTCCTATGTGTGTTGAATTAGCAAATCTGGTCGTCTGAGCACACATACACACACACAATGTGCTTGTTATAAACATGCTCTTTTCAAACTGAGGTTGAAGTGTCATCTCAATGGGAATTGTGACGCGGCCCATCTTCCAATTTTCAAACAGTACTAAAGGGATCTCTTTTGCAAACCATACTGGAGGTAGGGAGTAAAGTTGAAGGCAAGAGAGCAAGAGGTAGAAAGCAATACCTGTGGGAAGACAATCTCAAGAGATGGACGAATAGCAGTCACAAAGAGTGTGCAACCAAGACAAAAGATAGAGCCAGCTAAAGATGCATTGCAGTCAAACTTCACTGGAAAACGACACCTGACTGACTGATTGATCGATTGACTGATTGATTGATTGACTGACTGACCGACTGATTGATTGACTTGACCGACTGATTGATTGATTGACTGATTGACTGACTGACTGACTGACTGACTGACTGATTGACTGACTGACTGATTGATTGATTGACTGACTGACTGATTGACTGACTAACAGGGTGTACAACTCCAGTGTTGGTCTTTATGCCCTCTAAAATATATTTTAGTATACAGCCAGACTGTGATTCAGTACAGCACAACAAGTCTGACTGTGATTAGAGCATACTATTTGTAGTCACAGTCGTTATGCTGCAGGTTATTCCAGGAGTAGAGAACAGAAGAAGAGCATAATTTGCATTAGTACTGGAACAACTAGCCCCCCCCCCCCCCCTTTTTTTTCCCCCCTTCTTCCTCCCACCCCGGCATACTGTCAAATAAACCGCAACTGGAGTCGAACCGGGTACTTCGGAATTACAAAGTGCATCGGCAATACCTAAGCCTCAGAGGTCGACACGGGCAGTAAACAGTCTGAGATTGAAAACTAAGGTAAAAAAGACCCTTTTGTGCGATTTCAGGCTTATGGGCATGTAGGGCTAGACGTATATTTTATAGATAATCGGCACTGGGTAAGTGATGTAGTCAGTATCACACTGGTCGTGATAACTAAGGTGTTGAACTGTTTTTTCCCCCTTCATAGTCACGACACAAACGCACCAGCAGAGAGACTCGACGGGTTCGTCGAGATACGTCTCCCTCCAAATCTCGATCAAGATCACGTGACACTGAGATATCAAGGAGCCATCACAGCAGTTCTAATGAGACGGCCATTCTGGCCAACCCCGGAGACATCATTCTGAGGACAAAAGAAGAAACCGGAGTTCGGTCCACGGAACATACGAGAATTAACAATAACATTGCAGTCGAAAATCACATTGTTGATCTAGATTCGGAGACTATAAGAAAGAATATCAACGATCGTGCTAAATTCACAGAAACAAAAGAAATAGTAAGAAACGAATTTTTAAATATCGAGAACGAAACGCCTTTCTCGGGTTTTGAAAAAGAAGGACCTTTCTCTGTTACAAACACAACCATTTACCCATCTGCTATCAGTGCCACATCCTACATTGAGAATGCTGTTGAAAAAGAAGAAAACCAGTTGAAAACGTTTGGTATCCACGAGGAAAATCATCTACCCAGTCCTCAGCAAGATTACTCAACTGACTCTCTTCTGAATTCAGCTTCCACTGAAATGCATCGCGTTATTGCCAAAGAAACTCATTCCTCGATGTCTTTCTCTGGTATCGAAAAAGAAGGACCTTTCTCTGTTACCAACACAACCGTATATCCATCTGCTATCAGTCCCACACCATACAGTCAGCATGTTATTGAAAAGAAAGAAGAACAGGTGAGAACTTTTGACATATACGATGAAGATCTTCTACCCAGTCCGCAGCAAGATTACTCAACTGATTCTCTTCTGAATTCAGCTTCCACTGAAATGCATCGGGTAATCGCCAGTGAAAATCATTCCTCAGTGTCACCTTTCCTTGACAAAGTAGCAGAACGGCTGGAGTTTCAGGAGAGTACTGTCATCACGAGGACCATCGAAGAGTTTCAAGATCCAATACCCAGTCCAACAGAAGATTACCCTGCTGATACACCGATGTCATCTGACACGTACCAAAAGATAGTTACAGTAACCCGATCACCCGTGATGTCTAGAGAAACAAAGGGAAGCACAAAAACAGAATGGGTAGATCTTCCAACGCTAGTTTCAGGCAGAGACAGCTTCGGGAATGTGACGAGATTTAACCAAGGTGATACCAGCACTACTATAGTAACATCTACTAGATATAGTCGCTCTACCAACGAATTTCATGAAGATAATCCTGACAATATTGGACTGACTCGTCGACAAAACCCATCTTTGACTCGTCCACCTTCGCCACCTTTGATTAAAAAATCACCAAGACCACATTATAAGGTGTATCCACCCAAGACAGACCGATCAGGAGACGCCAGGTCGTTCGCCTTTCAAACACAGTCGAGTGTTTTGACGCCTACTTTTTCAAACGATGGGTATATCAGCCCAGTTAGCAGCCCACCAACGCCTCCACCACTTCATCTTGGAAATCTGAATCGCCGCCCACCAACGCCGCCACCATCGCTGACCAACCGTAACCCTCAGATGAATATCGATGACATAATAAATCTTCGCAAAGAAACAACTGCCATTGCTGATACATTCAGCGTTCGCAAAGAACAGATCAATATTGATGAAATAATCACCCTCCGCAAAGAACCTGTCAACATCGATTACTCCATGAAGCAAAAACCTTCCAGAGAAGAACACAAAGAAACAGGCGGACTTCCCTTCTTGGGGGAACTACTAAGCCGCCAAAGAACAATAGAAAGTGATACAATACCATCCCCACCGGCATTACCTGCGGCAAGAAGTCCCTCGCCTCTGTTGGCATCCCTTTCAAATTCCAAGAGAGGGCTTTTTGAGGACGAGTTTGACGAAGACGCGCTGCGGAAACCCTCTGTAGTTCACTTCGCTAGAGAACCACCAGAGGTCATATATCGTGACAGTTCTCGTGACTACAGCGAGTATTATGGTTCTAAAAGCTCACATGATTATGAGCTTGATCCATCGTCACCAATTTCCTCTTCTGCTCTATCGCCACCACTACCGCCGCCTCCCCCTCCTCCTCCTCCAGCACCACCTCTGCCGAGATAGACCCTCGAAATTGCAAGAACTCAACTATTGTTTTACACATCATCTTCCCATTACGAAAATATGAATTGATAATAAACTGCCCAAGTTAATGTATACTTTCTGTTGTCGAATTACAAATGCAACACGTGAGAAAGAAGTATGCCGCCGACAGTTGATTCTGTATCCTGATAACTGTCGTGTTTGCATACATACTGTCGTACATACATAGAGAAAGGTGTATTTGACCGAGAAGAGATCGGGCTGAAACAGAAGTGTTAAGAAAAAAAAAAGAAACTGTATGAAGTAGAAACAGAAATCATACACGAACATTACATTTTCTCCCAAACGATTTCTCTGTTTCCGGATAGAAAACAAGAAACATCAAACTCTATAGCTTATATTTGCCAGCTGGCCCGATTGTTTTTATTTCGAATCTGCATCGAGGCAGATATTTATAATTGACCTATGTCGACTCAGTCTAAATAAGGACAAGGAAATAAAAGAAGCAAGTGTGCTTTTATCATCTGACTCATCGAGTTTTGATCAATAAAATGTACTGAGCTGCACTCCAGTGACCGATGCGTTTGTCAGGTGTTTAAAAAAAAAGAAATTAAAATGTATCAGCGGTTAGGCAAATAATGCTGGCGCTGAATACAAGAAAAAGAAAACTAAATTCATGAAACTAGATTGGCATACTCGCGAGGGGGAATTACTAAAGAAATAAAAGTTGACCCCCAAAAAAATGTAAAACACACCCACGGAGGAACAAATGCTAGGTTGGGCTGAATATGATAAGAAAACGAGGCACTAGGTAGTCTCACGCTATGGAAAATGGCAGGACAACGTAGCGCAGGATCGTTAAGTGTGTATGCTCCAAACGGGGATGAAGGGGAGAGTAAAGATCAGGTATATACCGACAGTAGTTTTAAATTGTGATAAAGGGCGGCAGGGGAATTCCAGCCCATGACCATGGAGAATGTGACTAGTAAGAGCTGCTCACTTTAAGAAAAGTTTTCAACACTCAAAGCATAGAATTGCATGACCATTGTTGTTAATGCATGTATTTAAGGTGCTCCATGTCAAGAGCTCAGCTTCTTTCCACTTGATCTGCAGTAATTGTTTTCTTTATTTCGATTCCTTTTTGATTGTCCCCTTCTATGCAGCTCGACCCATGGCATCCTGTTCTTGCGAATCAACATCAGCACCTTTATCATTCATATCCCCCCTGTACACATCTTTATTTGGTAGTAGCCGTCTACCTCAACATCTTCTACTCGTGTGGGAGAAGTTGGTCTTTTGGCATAACTGGCTCATTTCAACATTAACTGGCTCATTTTAACATTAACTGGCTCATTTCAACATTAACTGGCTCATTTCAACATTAACTGGCTCATTTCAACATTAACTGGCTCACATAAGCGAAGAAGAAGAAGGAGAAGAAGAAGAAGAAGAAGAAGAAGAAGAAGAAGAAGAAGAAGAAGAAGAAGAAGAAGAAGAAGAAGAAGAAGAAGAAGAAGAAGAAGAAGAAGAAGAAGAAGAAAAAAAAAAGAAGTAGAAGGAGGAGAAAGAGAGGAGAGGAGAAGAAGAAGTAGGATGAGGAGGGGGAGAATAAAAGAAGACACGAAGAAGAAGGTTTTTTTTTTAATTGCTGATTACTGAAAGTGGTCTCATAATTTCTACGTATCAAACTCAACTGCACCTATACGATGCATCTTTACTCACTGTGTGACTATTTTTGTTATTATTATTATTTCAATTTTTGTGATAACTACACTGACAGTTCTGCATTGTGTATGCATAAATTATTGTATTATAGTTAAATGAATTATTTATAACTTGTAATATTTTGTTATCACTTGTAAGAATGAATGACGAAGAATAAAGTGTGCGCATAAGCAGATTAAATGGGACAATCAAAATGAAACAAAATGGCAAAGCTGTTCTGCCTTTTTTTTTTTTAACCTGTAAATGTATTATACGTTTGTATTTTTTTTTTTGTGTGTCTTCCTTTATTCCTATGCCCCTGTAATTTCCAGTCTAGAGACAATCTCTGTAGAAGTTTTATTTAGGCCATCCGTAACGGTTATTTTAGTATGGTGTAACCTGCAGTCCTGTGCAGGTAAGGATATATTTACTACGCAGTGTAATGTTAAAACATGAGATTTTTAAACGCGACAATATAATATAGAGCTCTAAAGTATACAGTTTGAATCCAAGCTGTTTATGGTCGACATGTAACGTTATTTCTAACAATTGTTAACATTCTTCTTCTCAAAGTCCATGCCTTTGTGGCGCTGGTAGTCATGTCTATCCACAACCTTCTGTCTCGTGTACTTTCAATCAATTCTGACACAGATGATCCTCCATGCCATGATGTCAAATTGTCCAGTATATTTTCTGTCTGTTTCCCTCTGCCTCTCCTCCCGTCCTAATTTCTTACTGTCACGATGTGCTACAGTTTTCTCCTTCTCATCACATGGCCAAAGAATGTAGATTGTCTATTTTTGATACGGGCTATCTTTCTCTTCTTGAGTCAGTTTCTTTCAATAAGTCCTCATTACTCTTTTTTTTATCTGTCCTGGGTATTCTCATCATTCGTCTATAAAACCACATCTCCGCAGCTTCCAAATAATTGTTCACTAATCCACTAAATGTCATTGATTCACTTCCATATATGAAGATAGGATTTTAATAGCTTTTAAGAATTCTCTTCCTTGTTTCAACTGACAAAAATTACATAAAATATTCTTCATTCTGTAAAATGCTGCCATTGCTTGAGCTATTCTACATTTAACTTCTTTAACTTTTAACATATGCCAGTGACAAATTAGGGGGCCGCCAAAGGGGCATGAAACGAAAGTTAAATGCGTTCGAAATAATACGCTCTCCGTGAAGCAGGAATATAGTGTTACTCCTATGTTTTCTAGACCTATCTGCGCTGTGTAATAATGAACATAAAATGAGATTAATTCAAGAGGGATGGAGATATAAGAGAAATGTCTGGGCAACCACTGGTTAAAAGTTAGTTGCGTATCCTTCACAAGACGTTGCGGAACCAACCCCAGCATTTTTTGGCTGTTGTGGTTTTTCTAGGCAAGTTTACGTCCAGTAGTTTACCGTTGCCTATGGACGGTCGGCTTCTTGATACCACTGTCGAAACCAACACAAGGCGCAAGGCCCGCAGCTGGAATCGAACCCAGCACCTTGGCATTACGAAGCGCGTTCGCAACGCTAAAGCCACAGACGCCGACTCAACCACTGGTATCATCAGTTATAAGAGAGAAGATGGCGTTAAACTGGACACATACTGAGAAAAGACTAACAGAGAATCTCCAAACGGGCACTACATCCATACATCTATTTTTTTTTAAAAATCAAACAAAATTGGCAACGTTAAACCTACTATTGCAGTCTCGGCTATAATTGTGGTCTGGTTTCTTTGTGCCAAGTATGTTGGCTAAGGGAAAAGGCAACTTTACTAAGAAGTGTTAATAGCACCAAAACGAGTTGTTTGGACCGGTACTCTAGAGCCTGATGAGAGCTGTTGGGGAAAGGGGAGGGGTGGTGGGTGCGTTGGTGTTCACGATTATTAGCACTCCAGTGCTATTGAACTCCTCTAGTGCTGATTGAAGATTGCTGTGGGGGTGGGAGCTGTTGTGCACGATTATTTAAAAAAAAAAGAACTTCCGTGTTATTCAACTCTAGTGCTAATAGCAGATTTTTGATTGGGTGGCGAGTGCAGGGCCGGTGTGAACTGGTATCAGAACTACCGTGCTACTAAACTCTAGGAAAAAGAATCAAATATGGAATGACGGTGCGACTGAATTTATAGAGGTCTGATGATACGGGCACATTAGTACAGCAGTGCATGCCAAATAACATTACATATATATATACACACAAACAAACAATTTGGAAATTTAGGGTTTGAGGAAACCAGCACGTCCAAGACAAACCCTAAAACGAACGTTGGTTAAAGAAGCCAAAGATGCTGGACTGGATTCCGTCCATGATATCAAAGTAATTGTCCAGGATATAACGGAATGGAGAAATCGACTTCAGCTCTGTGTGACATTTCAAAAAAGTAAAGTTCCCTTTTCACGCCTTTCGGCGCATCGGGCATATGGGCAGAGCGTCCCATATTTTTACAGACCATCAGCACTCTGTGGGTAATGTGGTCAGCATTACGCCGGCTGTCTTTACTTTCCCAGGACAGCCCATCCTGGTACCCATTTTAGGCTGCGTCGACCTGCGACGTCCCATACCACGACAAAAATCCACGCAGCCTGCAGTAGGTTTCGATCGCGGTATGCTGGCTTACGAGTCGGACTCGCAACGCCTTAGCCACGGACGCCGCACGTGTGACATTTAATGGTATCAACAAACAAACATAACATCCTGCAGGCGGTATGATTGGAACCATGCGGCTAAGTTTGCTTTCTATGTCATTTCCTTGCACTCAGTTGGGACTGGGTATAGTTTTATAAATCATTTTCATCCCGCCATCCTCTCTGGGCTGCTACCGGAAAGTTTGAGATTACAAAATCTCAGCGTGGTTGGCAAGCCAAACAGGGCAAATTCCAGATTCAACGCTCAAACTCTAAAGAAAATCATGCCAAGGTATAAAACCGAACGAAAAGTAGATCATCGAGTTTCACAATATTTAAAAAAAAAAAACAAGTGAACATTGCAGCTAAAGAGCCTTCATCAGCACATACATAAATCAAACAACGCAACACGAATGCACAAAATAATTTAACTGAGTATCCAGAAGCAGCAACGTTGATGTCTTGCCAGTGAAATGAAGAGACAGGTTGGGCCCCAGAGTAAAAAAAAAATGGGAATACAAAGGGCCGTAACTCGAGAATTTTGAATCTCTTAATCTCTAAAGAGGTAATACTGTGCTGGTAAAGATCTATGTTGCCCACATAACATCCCACCTGTTATTGAAGTTCATTTCCTCTTGGACTGCAGTCGCAAGGATTGATAACTACCTCAAGGATGAGAATCCTACATGTGTAAACACTAGCAGGTCTCGTTTAACTGTACGGTCTTCTTTTTATCACACACCGTCAGTCAACTGCTTCAGTATTTTCTGGTTGCCTGTTCACATCTTTACATCTTGTTTCAGAACTTGCGTATTACCCGCACACTGTTTTACTAATCTGGCTTACATGTATGCAGATTATTGGTTACTCGCCTCTCAGACAGATCACTCCGACTTCGAAGGAAAACCGCAAGTTTATATTGGGGCCCCAGACAATTAAGAGGTAACCTAATTCCCGATCGAGCAGGCCAATAACTCCTCTGACTGACTGACGTTCAGCCCTATTAGGATATCACACAGTAGATTCGAATCAAATAGGCTCGTCGCCGTCTAGGGTCGAGGATGCCATTTTGGATTGAAAAAAAGAAGAAGAAGAAGACACTCATTCCTGTCCCTTAAACAGCCTGTTAGAGGCGAATAACTACAGCTTTGGTAACATCTGCTGTTTTTTGCCGACAGGCGCAGATATCACAGCTTAGCAATAAACACAACATGACTCTTGCCAAGCGCATTTTTAATTACAGAACAGGAAGAACATTCAGCTGACATAAATGATACAAGGTAGACAATCCATCTCGGCAATGTTATTTCTGTTTCCTCTTAAGAATTATCTACCTTGGCAAAATGTATAAATCTTTGAATCCTAACGTGTCATCGCGACCGGGTTGCTCATTAGCTCGCCGGTAGACGACTTCGTCGCCGGTCGGGACAATACTTGGGTCTGTCTCCTTTCATCGCATCAACACTGCAATGGTCTTTTTTCATGGATCTTGAGGCGTGCAATGCTAATTGCCATTTTATATGGCGCACATAACCTAGTCACATTTATAACCTCAAGCTTCCTCTTCGGGGATGCTGGTTCAACGTGACGATTTTTTTTTCCAACAAAGCATCTACCTACCTAAAACATATCATTTGTGAGGACCGGAACGAGGAGGCACAAGAATATTTCGTCTGTATAGTCTGCATATCTTCTTCTTTTTTTTCTTTACGTCCTCTTTTATCGCTTCGGATGACGCGGGAGATATAAGATCCTGCTTTATGTTCTTCTGGCTGCTTCGACCATAGACACATCGTAGGGCTGTAGAGTTTTTCTGATTTTATCTTCCCATCTTGTTCTTTGTCTTCCTCTTGCTCTACGTCCCTCTCCTCTTTTGTTATATGCCTTTATGGTCATTTTCTCTAAGTGAGCAAACCATTTGATTGCTGTTTTGTATGTTTGAATGTAATTTAGAATTGGTTCTGTGTCGACATTATCTCGTATGATCTCATTCCTGATTGTATCTCGTCTGGTCACTCCTACAGTCTTTCTTAGACATCTCATTCCTGATTGTATCTCGTCTGGTCACTCCTACAGTCTTTCTTAGACATCTCATTCCTGATTGTATCTCGTCTGGTCACTCCTACAGTCTTTCTTAGACATCTCATTAATGATTGTATCTCGTCTGGTCACTCCTACAGTCTTTCTTAGACATCTCATTCCTGATTGTATCTCGTCTGGTCACTCCTACAGTCTTTCTTAGACATCTCATTCCTGATTGTATCTCGTCTGGTCACTCCTACAGTCTTTCTTAGACATCTCATTCCTGATTGTATCTCGTCTGGTCACTCCTACAGTCTTTCTTAGACATCTCATTCCTGATTGTATCTCGTCTGGTCACTCCTACAGTCTTTCTTAGACATCTCATTCCTGATTGTATCTCGTCTGGTCACTCCTACAGTCTTTCTTAGACATCTCATTCCCATGGTTAATGACTGCCAATTACTGTCTTTGTTTTACTACTTCTGTTGTGTAGCCAGGGGGGTCATTGAGCCTGAGGATTTAAGGCCGCATTGCTAGTGCTGTCGCCACGACTATTCAGGCCTTACTAAAGATTCGAACCCGGGTCTTCCGCGTGAAAGCCCAGCGTTCTAACCGTTCGGCCAGCTGCTCTTTTGGTTATTAATTTTTAATTATCGTTTTGTTGCGGTCGACCATGTCTGGCACTGACAGCACAGGGTGGGAATGAATATGCTTTGTATGCGATGTTTCCTTGTTCTGATTGGGATTGTCTTCTGCTGTAGGAGGGGCCAGTGTGTATATTAACAAAGTTATGTCCTTATAGGCATTATTTTTCAAACTTTCCTAGTAAATCAAACAACTCCCCGGTCAACCATACACTAAAACTCTACAATCGTTTTTTCAAGCAACTCGCCTCTCTGCGATACGCTGAAACTCCACTAGTATTTCCACACTACAAGCATTTCCACAATCGTTTTTCAAGCAACTCGCCTCTCTGCGATACACTGAAACTCCACTAGTATTTCCACACTACAAGCATTTCCACAATCTTTTTTTCAGACAACGCTCCAGTTAACCATGTACTGAAACTCCTAACAACACGCACACAAACGTTTTTCAGACATCTCCCTAGTCAACCATACACTGAAACTCTACCAACATTTCCAAAATCGTTTTTCAAACAGCTCACTTCTCAGCCATATACTAAAACTATATTAATACTTCCACAAACGTATATCAAACAATTTACCTTTCAACGATATACTAAAACATTTCAACAAACGATATAACCAGAACTGAATTGCCAGTTTGCACCCAAACCAGTTAAAAATGTAACTCGTCTTGTTGACCCACGTTTGGCTATTGTTGCCTCTGGACATGCCAGTGGCCAAGCAAGAAGTGTTTGGAAGGTTAAAAATACACCAGAGAATTCAAGCTATTCCCATCTTCTCAGAAGGTCAAGCAAACAAGGGCTAGCCAGAAGAATGTACATATTGCCAAAGCAGGCAAAGAAAGACATTTGTTTTTAGGACTGTGTTCTGATTCAGTTGCTGAGCAGCCATCGCTAAGCGTATGTTCAGTGTGTTGTGGATCTTTCAGCAGGTTTCATTATATCATTATAGATCGACTTTTTCCCCCTAGCCTTTACAACTTGAACATGCGAAAGGGAACGTGGTGTTTTGTTTACCAAGCAATTGTAGAGCACATTAAATAACTCAATGAACGGTTCTTTCTGAACTGAGCATAATTCACGTATGAGTTCAGAATAGAAAGTCGAGTGACTCTACAACGTGCTAGGTTATCATGGCAGAAATGTAAGTAAATTAATTACTACCAATTTTTCATTGGGGGGGGGGGGGGGGGGTTGTGATGTTGCGGCAAACCTCTTCAAAATTTGACACTGAGGCGGAATGGATACTAACAAATAGAGTTGCAAAAAAAAAAATGATCATGTTATCACGTTATCACGCAAGTGCGTAGAAATTGAAACTATCACAAAATATGAACAAATTAGTTTGATAATTAACAACGCTGCGAAATGTTGAAAATAGACGTAGTAAAAACTGGCAACAACAATGCATGTGCGAACAGTGTTAGGAGAGGTCCCAGAAACCGTCTTCAGTCATTAGACTATATTTATGGCCGGGTTATATGGCGGCCCCTGGTAAGAGCCAGAGTAGGACTTCAAAATAACGAAAAATTACATCCTACAAAGGGGATGACTAGTTACAGTATATAAACGCGACAAAGACTTGACTGACTGACTTTCTACCCCACCAGGACATCACACAAGCGATAAACACCCGATGACACAATGTGCCACCATGTGGGTGAGGATCACCGCGAAGAGGTCCCAGAAACCTCTTTTAAGCGTTTAGGCCATTTTTATTGCTAGGATGCATTGCGGCATCTGGGAAGAGCCAGAGTAGAGCTTCAAAAAACTTTAAAATTTCATCCTAAAAAAGGACGGCACATAATATACATGTTAGATGAATCAAAGACTTCCAGGCATTTATAAAAGACTTGACTGATTGACTGACTTTCTACCCCACTAGGACATCACACAAGCGATAAACACCCGATGACACAAAGTGCCACCATGTGGATGAGGATCACCGTGGAGAGGTCCCAGAAACCGCGTTCAGACAATTGGCCATATTTATGGCTTGTCTATATTGCGGCCCCTGGCAAAAGCCAGAGTAGGGCTTCAAATAAAGAACAATTTCATCCTAAAAAGGACGTAAAGGGTTTTGTAGCTCTATGAATAAAAGACTTCCAGGGCATCATGAGGAAAAAGAAATCGTGAAGGATTCATGCTGGGAAAGAAATTATGCAAAAGACATTTGACATTAGGCTGTTTTATAAGCCAGCCTATTTACTGAGAAAGCCAGTTTGGCTGAGAAAGGGGAAACAAGCATAGTGTATACCTGGATCCAGATAACTGCCTGGATTTTTTACAGATTAACAAGGGCATGTATCAGTTTAACAGAAGTAACAGGATGATCCGTGTTATTGCCCTTGTACCATTGTTAACATTGTTTTTTAAAAAAAAGGACACGTCCTACCTAACACTAAACTGCAGACATAAAGTTCTTACATTCTTTTATGTTAACCCTAATTTGTTACGCATGTGTACTCACAGAAGATAATAATTATAAAATAAAAAAATCATGTGAACAATAATGATAACATGATTTTTAGCTTGGTGTGTTTACAACTCATATGTGATGTGATTGTGATGTAGATATATAACTGTTCCCCATGTGGGACGAATTTTCTTTTTTTTTTTTTTAATCATTCTGAAGTCCCACCCTGGTTGTTGCCGGGGGCCGATAGAATAACCTAACGGCTGAACGAGACTTATGGGACCTTTCCACGGATGATCCTCATCCGAATAGTCGCACTTTTTGTCACCGGGTGTTTATCATTCTGTGTGGTCAGTGGGATAAACAGTCAGTCAGTCAGATAACTGCTCGATATCCGTACCCGCATAGGAATGCAGGTTGCACCAGGCTGGTCTGACCGCTACGACATTTCGTAGACTTGAACATGGTCGCTAAATTAGTATTTCTACTTTCCATGCTAACCTACTTCCCTTCCCCAGGCAATGAATTGATGCGTAAATGATGTGTTGGAATAAATTCTTCCTCTACTTCGTCTCGCTGATAAGCCAAATTGTGTTGTAGTCTGCAGTTGGGCTGTGATATCTGTGCCTTTGCGCCCAACACATTGGAATTTAGCCAACTTCTAATTAAACGCACTAAACGATATGCTTGGTAGAAGGCATTTAGTCTAATACCCCCCCCCCTCCCGGCACCGGAATCCACATGGCGGTTGGCAAGAATGACAAGGAACTGTTTGCGGTACATACCAGCATATAAAGCCACTGTGATGTAGCGGCTAGAGGCTCGCCTGCAGATCCGCAGGTGATGGGTTCAAATCGTTAGCCGAGTTTTTTCTTACATGACCTTACCTCCCAGGTCAAACTAGCTTTATATACGTCATGGGAAGTAAAGGTGATATTGTCCACATCACATCTATGCCATATGCCAGACGCGCCGAGGGCCTGTAAATGGATCTTTACTTACATTCCAGCACGGACAAATCATGAAGACCGCACGTTACTTATTCCTGTTGGGCAATGTCTTCATTTTATTTTCCTTAAAAAACTTCTGTAGTGTCAGAAAGTTTAGTTCCTCTCTCCCTATCTCTCTCTCGCTGCCCCCCCCCCCCCTTCTCTCTATCTCTCTCTCTCTCTCTCTTTCTCTCTCTCTTCTCTCTCTCTCTCTCTCTCTCTCTCTCTCTCTCTCTCTCTCTCTCTCTCTCTGTCTCTCTCTTTCTGTGGGTGTGTGTTCTTAACAAAAATGCAGGTGTTTTTCCAACACTGTAGATGTATGTTCTTTTTTTATGCAACCCATTATAGTATCAGGTAGGTAGTTAAGTTTTACCCCATCAGGACATCACACAAGCGATAAACATCTGGTGACACAAAGTGCCATGATGCAGGTGAGGCCGCTGAAATACCGTTCATATTTAAGGCCCGGCTTTATTTAGGGCCCCCGGCAAAAGCCAGGGTGGGGCTTCGAAATAACTAAAACTTGCATCCCATACGGAGACAAATAAAGTTGGCTGATTAATATAGTATCAGAAAGTTCAATCTTTAATAAACTGTAGATTTTTTTTTTTTTGGGGTATGTTTATTCTTTTCTGTTTCTTCAAGATAACTTATTACTGTGTCAAGAAGTTCAGTGATTTAAAACTACAATTATGTGTGAGTGTGTGTGTGTGTGCGTTCATGTGTAGCTAGTGTGTGTGCGTGTTTGTGTGGCTGGTGTATATGTGTGAGGTGTGTGTGGGGGGGGGGGGGGGGGGGTTAAGGAAATTCATTGTGGTGTCGAGAAAGTAAGTTTTCTCCACATGTAAACTTGAGGTTGTTTTCCCCGTATGCATTCCTTTTTTGGCAGTGGGCCTTGAATAAAAGCAACCATGCTCCGCTGTATGAAATGTGTTTAATTACGTAGATTAAAAGTTTTCGAGTTGCTGAGAAATTTTAGTCAATAATGAACCAATGAATATACCTTTAGGTGACCCTATTATGTGAAATAACTTTACACACAACAATAGAAAACGATAGAATTAGAGGTATGAAATGTTGTTTAGAAGACAGCTAAAGCACTGAAAGTTCTGATCAGACGGATAATTAATGTGAAAGCGCATTTAAAATACATTTGATATCTTTCTGTGTCATGATAACCAAGCGATAACCACGAACTGAATTCGTTTCCGAAATCTGGCTCATAAGTTAGGCAGTTACGAATAGAGAACTGGAGATCATTATTTTACGAAAATTTGAAGAAAGCACGTAATGAACGCTATATAATACGAAGCTAGGGCACCGACTCCGCAGTAAACAGATTTGTGGACAGAATACCCTTCTCGCATTAACAGTCTAGAAGTGCAAGTTACCCTAGGCTGCATCTTCGTGAAATGTAATTTAATCTTTTCAGAGATTAGAAAATAGATCCGGTTCTGCATATTTGGTACATCGTTCTTGAACACGTTGTGCGTCAAACAAAATAACCTTACAAACACTCAGCGTTTGTGGGACCCATTGTTGGAAGCTACTTTTTTCTCACTAACTTACAGATCATGTTGAGAAAGGTGGAGACAGACATACTTCAAAGGTCCTGAGTAGTTGTCATCCTTTGGATATTTTCTCCAGGTAATGCCGGTGTACTGGGAAATGAGCAGTCAGAGAAACTGGCCGGTTCTGCACCACTTGGTGGCGAACTTATGTATGACAAGCTGGATGTTGTGAGAGCCCATTGGGAGCTAGTGAATAGTGCCGAAGCACAGATATATTATCACTGTCTGAGGTGTTATAATGGGATCTGGCCGACGCTCGACACTCAGGAGAAAGGCGAGACGAATATACAATCAGATAGTTACTGGCACCCTCAGAATTTGAACTCTTCGCATTTATTTTGGAACTTCAGCTGGCCAAACAGACATGACATGTGTAACTTTATTAGAGATACATCGGTTACGTAATTTTTGGCTCCCAGGTCGACCCAGGTCGACCCAACCTTGATCGGGTAGCAGGTAAAGTCATGGGAAGTAAAGGCGGTCGATGTGATGTTGATCACATTACCTACCGAGTACCGATTGCTCTATAAAATAGATCTAGCTCAATACATCACATAATAAGCCCCAAAACGTGGAAAAGGGTCCATTACTTCACTATCTGCAGCATTGTCTATTCATGGCTTGTGCTGATGTCACAACGTTCTTTTGCGGTTTGTGGTTGCAATATCTTCTTCTTCTTCTTCTTTGCGTTCGGTTTCGTATGCTCAGATCAGACCATCAGGTGGGTTGCCTCTATAAACTCGCATGTCAGCTGCAGGTCCTGCATGGTTCCCCATAGCTTGCTCTGCACACTTTGCTCTTGAGGCCAGGTGTCTTTTCGAAGTTGCAGGTAGAGTGGGCAGGTCTGCAGAATGTGCTGACGTGTTTGTAGTCCTGCTTGACAGGCACACTGTGGGGACTGTACAATATGTATTTTATGCATGAGGTAGTTGAGCCTGCAGTGTCCTGTTCGTAGACGGAAAATTGTTTTGATAAGTGTTTTGATTTCTGGTAATGACAATGAATGGGCGTGTTGTTTCTCCTTTGTTCCATTTGTTGCAATATAATATGAAGCTTACTTACTTTACTTTTTCCTTCCACGTATGCCGCTAAGCGTTGTGGGGAGATGCAAGTTCCTGTCATAAGCAAGGCGGGCAGCATATGAAGCTAAACAGATCAATATTGTGTGTGTGGTTTGATATATGTTAATTATATCAGCATAGAAAGTAAATAATCCTTTCAAGCATTTATAAAATGGGATACAGCACGTGGGGAGAAGGGGGGGGGCAACATGACACTGCATTTAGGAGATATACACTGAAGAGGATCTGTTAAACAGGGAGCTTAGGCCCCTCTCCCAAAAGAAATTGAGGCGATTTGGGCTGGCGTGTTGGAAACGCGGTAAAGCCCCATCCCACCCCCACCCCAACCTCCCCCTCTAAGCCACACCAACACCCAACCATGTAGAGACGGTCTTTTTTAACGTGTTTGTTTTTTAGTTTCATATAATCTATATAAATACAAATGTTTTTTTTTTCCTAATCATTATTCTCCGAAATCTCTTTACCGATTGCTTTGAAATGTCTATAAAGGGCGGCATTCGATTATTTTCTGCCCCTAGTAGGCGAACTTTGACTGTTGACCTCAGAGATCTGCATGGAACTGTATGAGATAATAAATTACTTCGTTATGGGGACGAAGAGTTGTGGAAAGAATATATGGATATGTAAATATGTGGAAAAAAGAACAAGTGATAATTACAAGTTGTAGGAATAATAAGAGAGTTGTTTAAAGATTGTGTGGGACAGAAAAGATATGGGAACAAAAATTGTTGATTAGTGAGGACTACCATCAGAACATTCCGGACAGATCCATAGGTTCTTAGATCCTTTCCTCGATAGCTCAACAAGCGCAAAACCACAAATGACGCCCGTTCTGTGATGATTAATCGGGTAATTAACTACACGAGTCCTGCCCTTGATGGAATATTATTCTCTGGCTGCTCCAGGCTGCCCTTCCATATCCACCACTCTCGACACGATCTTCTTCACGATATGCATCTCATTTGATATTAATGACATCACTACTGCCCATGTGAGGAAAATCACAGTAACCGCCTTGCCTGCAAGACTAATCTGTTCATAGTAGCAGCAGTGGTAGAATTAGCAGAACTGTAGTGGTTGAATTTGTGGTTGGCCGAGTGGTAACAACATCAGGCTTTCATGCGGAAGACCTGGGTTCGACTAACGGTAAAGTGATGGAGTTTTTCTGTCGGGGGCAAAATATAACATCCTAACATAAACAGTCCATGGCGACAACACTAGCCATACGGCCCTACATCCTCAGGCTCACGACTCCCTGTCTACACAGCCCTAAAAGGTGGCAGAACATAGAGTAGTGATATATTTTTAGTTGTTGAGGTGGTGGTAATGGTAGTAGTAGTATTACTCGTACTTGATGGTGATGTAGTAAATATTACACTGGCTGGTTTTACTTCACATTACAATTCCTGCTACCCATTTTATTCTGGGTGGACACGGATGCCAAAGTCAATTAGAAAAAAATATCGTCAGGTGATAAATCTCAAATTCTTCGGAAAGGGAGAGAGGAATAGTCGATGGATTCGGTAAGGAGGTGGGAGGGGAGGAAGAAACTGTTCATTACGATAGCTCAAAACGTAATTTTAAAATGTTCATTTCTTTTAAAAATTATTTATATTTTAATAACACTGCATCATTTATTCCTCTTATCATTTTATCTTGCAAATTTCTTGGATATTTAGAAGTACAGTAGTAAGCTTTACTTTCAGTTGAAAAATAAAAAGGCTTTAGCATGTGATAAACAAATAATCAATTTTTTTCCTTAGTCCTTATAATACAATCTAAATGACAACTAATATAGAGACACAGTTATATGTTGCGTGTTCTAAAGTCGGCAACTAAACTATCTCTATATCTGCGCAGACGATGATTGTGAAATTAACAATTTTAGACACTTGCGATTTATATTTTCTTGCTTTTACATTTAGCAAGACTTAGCTACAGCAACGTGTGGCCCGGTATAACTTGTTTAAAATATATTATTATATTAGTTTTCATTCTGCAAGCTAAAATAAACATAAAAACAATAATTCACCGATTGATCTACAACAAAAATGAGGCTAGCTTCTTAAAACCGATGCACATCAAGGTCACACAAATCTGTACTTGGTTGTGCTTAATCTCAAGCTCCTTTATCTCATGCTTAGGCGTTTTACTTGATTACGGCTAGATTGAATCCACCGGGAAGGCTAACCCGGCAAACAAATGCCTGTAAAAGTCAGATGTTTCGGCCGAAAGGTGCAGATATTGCAGCCGTGCTGTAAATGTTAAAGCGCAATTACATTTTCTGAAGCCCGCAGAAAAAGAATAAGATTGACTGTGTGTTTTAATTTTTATTTTTGGTTTAGTAGATACAGATTATTTATTTTTAATGTGACAGAAATCCTTCACTTACGATCAGATTGTGATCTCAGAAAAGGTCTCTTTAATATGTTTCAATAAACAGTGCCGTAGGTTTGATGCGGTTTCTAACCGTGTGTTTCAGGGTCCCAAATTTGTGGAAGGGGCCATAGACCCATTGTCCCTAAACAATCATGTCGTAAAAGGCGAACTTATGAGGATTTGCTGAAATCGGATTCGCTATGGTGAAAGGGGCAGATATCGCAACCTAGCTCCAAATCCCAAGACAATATTTCAACCTCCCGTTTAATAGGGAGCGCAAAAGAAGAAGATCCGGTTTCAGAAACGTGACATTCCATGAGCTTATGTACACTGAGATTACAATGACATCTAAGAATGATCACATATTCAAGGGATCTTTCATGCGGTTTGCTATAGCGAATCTCGGTTACGCTAGAAAGTTTCACTTTACCGCCGCAGCTCAGATACAATGCCTCTTTGTAACATCATTCACCAAGTTAATACAAACCAGTAAGAAAGACGTGTTTCAGATATACAAAGATGCTGATAGTATCTTACTGAATAATTGCTTCCCTTCTGTTGGTATTACTACTGCCGGTAATATTACTTCTGCTACTGATACTACGTCGAAGTCTGTGGCTTAGGCGTTGCGAAAGTTAAACCACTTTCACACAGTCTGCCTTAGTAAAAAAACTAATGCATATCAGATGGCAAGACAAAGTACCTGATACCGTAGCCCTTAAGAAAGCAGCCATGCCCAGCATCCACACTCTACTGATGCAGTATCAAATTCGTTGAGCTGGTCATGTGGCACGCATGCCAGATCACAGGCTACCAAAAAAACTCTTCTATGGTGAGCTGCAAAATGGGCAACGTTCCCAAAGCGGGCAAAAGAAACGCTGTAAGGACACCTTGAAGTCGTCACTCAAAGCATTTGGGATGAATGCCACTAACTGGGAGGCTGCCTCTCGAAACCGAAATGCATGGCGTGCAGCTCTACACAAGGGCGTGGCTACATGAGAAGCAAACAGAACAGCGAGACCTTTTAGGAAAAGGATGAACAGAAAGGCGACTGCAGGAGATCTCCTCCCTGGCACAACGCTCATTCCCTGTCCTCACTGTCCAAGAACTTTTCGGGCCCGCATCGGCCTCATCAGTCATTTTCGTACTTATACTTGATGAAACAGAGTGGTCATCATCATCTTAATGGACAACACACAGGCGTTGTGAACGCGCTTCGTAATGCCGCGGTGTCGGATTCGATCCCAGCTGTGAGCGATCTGGCAGCAGGTCGCCTTGCGTTGGTTTCGACAGTAGTATCGAGGTCGACCGTTAAGGAGGCAGTGACAAACTACTGAACGTAAATTGCCTAGAAAAATTGCAACAGCTAAACAAATTACTGGGGTTGGTTCTGCAACGTTATCTTAAGAATACGCAACTAACTGTTTTTTTAATGGTTGCTACAACTAGTATTACAGCAATCACTACATTTATTACTCGAATTTGTTTGCAATCATAATTACTACAACTTCTGAATACTATAATACAGATACTATTTGTAATAAAAGCTTATATTATCAAAACATTCACCAATATAGTTAGAACAAAACTGCTACTGTTACTATTACATTCACTACCCCTTCTACTACTAATACACCGCTGCCACTAGCAGTTTTACTGCAGCTGTCATTGCTACTTCTAATACTAATACTACTATCAATACTGATACCGTACCACCACCATTAATTCCGTTACTATATACTAATACAGTCGCCACTAATAAAGTAAAGTAAAGCACCCTTGTCCACGTCTTTCCGGCGAACTGGGTATATAAGACTAGACCTATACTTTATAGACCAAGGGTACAAGATGTGTGATGTGGTCAACATCACACCGGCCGCTTTTACTTCCCAGGACTTTACCTGGTACCCACCCAAGGCTGGTCGACCTGAGAGCCAAGGTCATTTTTTAGAGAGAGAAAAAGTCCAGCTTCGCCAGGGATCGAACCCAATACCTTTTGATCTGCAGGCTACGCCACGGCGACTCCCTACTAATAATACCACTAATATTATCAAAACATTCACCACCATAGTTAGATCAAAAACTGCTTCTACTACTACATTCCCATTTCTAGGACTATCAGTACACCTCTACGACCATTACTGTTACTGTCATTTCTACCTTTAATACTACTGCTGCTGCTGCTGCTATTACTGCTAGCAAAGATTGGACTCGCCGGATTGTGCAAAGCAAACCTCTTATTAGTTTAACGGACAAGAAGGAAATTACCAGCAGGCTCTGTGGAGAGCTTCGAGCAAGACAGACCACTTAAGACCACATGGTGGTCATCCATAGCACCTAGATCCATTTCCAATCGTCTTGACATTGTTCTGCAAATGGAGCTAGATGGACACAGGCGAGAGAGTAAGGTCGACGAATTGCGCAACTTTGCCTCGCTTAAATCCAAGTCCTTGCGCAAGTCACTTTCATCCAGCTAACTTTCAACAACAACAACAACAACAACAACAACAACAACAACAACAACAACAACAACTACTACTACTACTACTACTACTACTACTACTACTACTACTACTACTACTACTACTACTACTACTACTACTACTACTACTACTACTACTACTAAGACTGCTGCTGCTGCTGCTGCTGCTGCTGCTGCTACTACTAAAATCTTTAATATCGCTAACATTACTGCAGTTACTATTATCCTAACAACAACAAAACACCAATAAAACTGGTAATATTATCAAAACATTCACCACCACAGTTAGAATAAAAAAGCCACTGCTACGTTCAGCACGTCTACTATATTCCCACATCTCCACGATCACCACTATCGCTGCAACTTCTATAACTACAACTACTACTCCCACCACCATTACTATCGCTACTAGTACACTACCACAACTCCTACTATCACCATTTAAACTACTATCACTACAGCAATCACTAATAATGGTGATAACATAGGACGGAGGAGGGAGGGGGGTTCTTTTTCTAGACGAAAGGTGCCGGTACTCACATAGGGTTTTTAAAAAAGGTTTTGTACTCACCACAGAGTGTCTTTAAAGTGGTGCTAAAAAACGAATGCCTAAAAAAGGTACTGGTACAGCTTACCACTGCGTACCACCATTAAAAAAATGCTTGAATAGTACTACTAAAACCATCAACACCATTTCTGCCGCATTAGGAAGAAAAACTGCTACTTCTGAATTCATCATGTCTTCTATTAGTAATACAACTCCACAATTACTAGTATTACTATAACCACAACCACAATCATTCATCAGCATCGCTGATCAGTGAGTGCTTTACAGAACGAGCTCTCTTTGCGTTACGCCTGAAAGACTCTCTTTCTCTAGCCAGTTATCCAGCCCTAAGTGCTTTCATAGCCAATGCATCTTCAGTGTCTTGTAACCATCTTCGAGGAGGTCAGCCAATGTCTCGTGTTTCAGAAACTGTACCCTCCATCGCTGGCTTCTCACAGGCCACCTTGACGTTTAACCTGACCAAATTACCTCAGCTTTCACCACAGGATGCTGTTTATGAGCCAGTTCTCCTCAATGTTTAGATCATGTAGGATGCTAATATTCTAAAAGATTCCGCGTAGCCTGGCGTTAGACACACTGGTTATCAAACTTCTTTAATCGTCAGTCAAATGAGAGGTGCTGTAACATGTCGTGACTACTATCCTCTCCACCACCACCACCACTGGCGCTATCACTGACACCAGTACCACTGCATCACTACTGCCAACAGTACAACGACAGCTACTGATCAGAATATTATAACAATCACTCTTTCATTTCTACTGTCTTCGTTACTGTGTTACACCTGTCGACATCTGCATGTTAGTTGCGCATCCTTTACAGGATGTTGCAGAGCCAACCCTAACAGCCCCTGGCTGTTGTGTGGTTTTTCTAGGCAAATTTACGTCTAGTAGTTTGCCATTGTTCTGGACGGTCGGCTTTCTTGATACCACTGTAGAAACAAACGCAAGGCGCATGGCGACATCTACATACACACACACACACAAAACAAGCCGACATTTTTGTTCAAGGCTACAACCTTGTGTTTGTTGTTTGTAGTAAAGGGTTAGAAATGCAGGGATAGGGTCAGTAGATTGTAGGCTCAAAAATAGATGAAATACACTGTACCTGAGACAGAATATTTTATGTCAGGAACTGACCGCCAAGATATGCAGGTGTGTAGGGCAATGAGCTAACTGGTGGGCTGGATGCTGTCACTTCTCTACGCTATTTTGTGGTAAACTGGACATGGCGAAGGCCTTTTCCTATCAAATGAATTGTACGCTGACCTGGCAGAATGCCATTTGACATGAACAAGATGCACAGCCCACAGTGGAGTAGACTTTTAGACAGCCGGCCATAGATGACACAAAATTGGTACTAAGGGGGTGATGATATTTGTTTAGATTTCTCTCGTGCTAACAGAAACGGCATCTTGTGTTGTTTATAGTGTGTATAAAGGTGTATTGTCGAGGATTTAATAAATGAACAAATGAAATACATATCAGTAGAAGGACATATACTTTCATTAAAAACATGTCTCAAAATCTCAAATGCAGTTCTTCTCATAGCATGTTACAAAAGTTTCAAATGAGATCGTCTGCAATTTCCCTAATCATTTTACGGTTGTAATCTGTCCAAAGGAGAACTGCTTAAGTTACGTAACATATGGTACCTGTTTTTCTCTTCAACAACACACCTCATCGCCACTAAACGCATGTATACACCGAAAAAAAAAAATACGTAGTTATAAACATCTGAATCATCCCACTTCTATCAACATAAATATTTGTCACGAATGTACCTCATAGAAATGTCCAAATAATGGGCGGTCTTTCATCCACTTATCGGCCCCCTTTCATTCTGTGTGTTCTCTCATGTATACCAAATGTAGACTTCTAACATAAAGAATGATGCACTTCGAACATCGTTGATTGCGAACCAGCAAGAGTTCTTCTATATATGCGTGCTATTCCAACATCCTTTCAGACAGTCACAAAAGCTAGTTCCCTGTTCGACATAGTATGTGACGTGTAGATCCTCTTAATGTTTAAGCAGGCATATCTTCTGCATTTGTCCTTAAAAAGCCTGTTATCCTTATGTGTTTTGGTTTAGACTAGGCTGCGATATTTGCGCCTTTCGACCCAATGCAAGTGATGTCAGTAAACTTTAAATGCCTCGCGTTTTACTTGCTATTACTTACAAGGAAACTACATATCAAACAGGGCTAGATTAATCAACAACAGCAAAAACATTATCAGAAGCAGCACAGCAGAGTAACAATGTTTCGTCATCATCACCACCACCAAAAGATATATCATCATCATCAGCCCATAGAATAATATCTATAGGTAAATGTCTCATGTAATTTTGACTGCCTCTTGAATTTTTCTCCACTATTTTCATTTCCCCACAACATTGTTCATTACACTATAATTTTCAATGGAAATCGGGCATATTCATAAGTGCTTGGAGTTTCTCACACACGTATTCCTAGTACGTTGAAGCTGGCGACTTCCCTTCAGTGTTGGTTGATGTAGCATTGGGTGTTCGCACAGTGTTAGCCTTGCTGTTTTGATGAATGTCCACACCTGACATTCCACTCAAGTAAATGTCTCCTTTTGCGCCAGTGGTTCTTCTTCTTCTTCTTCTTCTTCTTCTTCTTCTTCTTCTTCTTCTTCTTCTTCTTCTTCTTCTTCTTCTTCTTCTTCTTTTTCTTCTTCTTTTTCTTCTTCTTCTTCTTCTTCTTCTTCTTCTTCTTCTTCTTCTTCTTCTTCTTTCTTCTTCTTCTTCTTCTTTCTTCTTCTTCTTTCTTCTTTCTTCTTCTTCTTCTTCTTCTTCTTCTTCTTCTTCTTCTTCTTCTTCTTCTTCTTCTTCTTCTTCTTCTTTTCTTTCTTCTTCTTCTTCTTCTTCTTCTTCTTCTTCTTCTTCTTCTTCTTCTTCTTTTTCTTCTTCTTCTTCTTCTTCTTCTTCTTCTTCTTCTTCTTCTTCTTCTTCTTCTTCTTCTTCTTCTTCTTCTTCTTCTTCTTCTTCTTCTTCTTCTTTTTCTTCTTCTCTTTTCTTCTTCTTCTTCTTCTCTTCTTCTTCTTCTTCTTCTTCTTCTTCTTCTTCTTTTCTTCTTCTTCTTCTTCTTCTTCTTCTTCTTCTTCTTCTTCTTCTTCTTCTTCTTCTTCTTCTTCTTCTTCTCTTCTTCTTCTTCTTCTTCTTCTTCTTCTTCTTCTTCTTCTTCTTCTTCTTCTTCTTCTTCTTCTTCTTCTTCTTCTTCTTCTCTCTTCTTCTTCTTCTTTCTTCTTTTTCTTCTTCTTCTTCTTCTTCTTCTTCTTCTTCTTCTTCTTCTTCTTCTTCTTCTTCTTCTTCTTCTTCTTCTTCTTCTTCTTCTTCTTCTTCTTCTTCTCTTCTTCTTCTTCTTCTTCTTCTTCTTTCTTCTTCTTCTTCTTCTTCTTCTTCTTCTTCTTCTTCTTCTTCTTCTTCTTCTTCTTCTTCTTCTTCTTCTTCTTCTTCTTCTTCTTCTTCTTCTTCTTCTTCTTCTTCTTCTTCTTCTTCTTCTTCTTCTTCTTTTTCTCGTAAACTGAAAAACTTCTGTCATATTATGTATTATAATGCTTTGAATAAAACAGCTGTGGGGAAGGGGGTGGTTGTGAGGAGTGTGGTTTTTAAAAGAATAGGCAGAGATCAACGTGAACAATGATGGGCACAGGATATCGAAGACACACAAGGATTGATAGTTCACAACTTAGGAATGTTGGCAGGGAGACTGAGTTGCTTTCCTGTGTGCCCTGGTGCTCTGCCATCAACTTACGTGATGATGATTATGATGATGATGATGATGATTATGACGGCTTTGCGTCGATTTTAGTAACGGCAGAAGCTATGAGAATCTGACCGTTTAGAAAGCAATAATAATAATAATACCTAGTAAATTCCCTAATAAATATTAGTTGTATTCTTTACAGGATGATCCAGAACGAACCCTAGCATTTTTGGGCTGTTGTTTTTTAAGGCAAATTTACGTCCAGTAGTTTGCCATTGCTTTCTGGACGATCGGTTTCCCGATACCACTTTCAAAATGCGGACTTTCAGCGACTTAAATTGCAAACTTCCGGCGACTACCGCCACTGCCGAGATTATCTTCCATGGAGCGGGGCTAAACTAGATGGCTGGGACTCACGAGCAGCAGCTACCACATCTCCTGCAGCTTCTAACATCGTTGATTACGAACCAGAGAGAGTTTTTCTATGTATGCGTGCTTTTGTAACATCCTTTTAGACATGTTTATATATATATATATATATGCTGGGTCGGCATGGGGAAAAAGATCGGTTATTGTAAAGTCTTCTTAGTGTTTCCTATGTGGAAAGTAAAATGTCAGTATAAGTTGTTTCCTAAGTAATTAACATTCCGAGAGAGAAATCCGGTACTAAACCGGTCAGAAAAGGGGATTGGGGGGGGGGGGGGGGGGGTCAGGGTTTGTGAAATTTTTACAGTTAATTGGTCATTCATTTGAATTTCCATCGAGCTAGCTTTAATTAACATTCTCTCAGAGGTCGATCTAGTGTAAGATGGGTATTATAAAATGTTCTGGTAAATAAAATCGGCTGGTAATTTTCAATTGGCCTATACATAAAGCCAACACTGTGGTTAAGTCGATGCGAACGCTTCGTAATGCAGGCATGCTGGGTTCGATCCCAGCTGCGGGCCATGCGCCTTGCGTTGGTTTCGACAGTGGTATCAAGAAAGCCGACCGTCCAGGAGAAATGGCAAACTACTGGACGTAAATTTGCCTAGAAAAACCACACAACAGCCAGGGTCTGCTGGGGTAAGCTCTGCAACGTCCTGTAAAGGATACGCAACTAACCTATATGTCGTATACTTTTCCTGAAGAGAAATACAAATACACTTTAGCGGATAATAAACCGTCTGAATGCTACACGTGGTACAAACAACACAACAAATAATCACTATTTTAAAAAGTAGCATAATATTAATTACGGCGTCTAACTAACTTTAAATTTAAAAAACACTCGGTTAAAGGGAATGTTTCTTAGGTACACATATGTAAAGCAACACAAACGAACGAACGAACTTAATTTTCAAAGCGTTTCGAAAAAGGCACGCAGGCCTGTCTTACATTCGACCGTTTCAAACACCCACCTTTTACACAGCAGTTGTATTTTATCAATAAAGCATGTTATGTTCACATCATACGAACAAGCAAATTTTTTTTTCAAAGGGTTTCAAATAAGGCACCCAGGCCCGTCTTACATTCAACCCTTCTAAACATCCACCTTTTACACAGCAGTTTTATTTTAGCAATAAAGCATGTTTTTTTTTTTTTTTTTTTTTTTGTGGAATGCATATTATGAATACCAAGGGAAATAAAACACACAAAAGTATTGTAGAATTAAGCCAATAAAATGAGAAACTTCTTAAGAATAGCTGGATGTGACAGTATAAAATGAAACAAAATGTAAGCTAAGATCACAGGTAGCTTAAGCACTTGTGCATACTTGACAAGGACCATAGACTGCAAAAGGTGAACTGAATTGTTTCAGATTTGACATATTTCTAATCAAACAAATGAAAAAAAAAAAAAAAACACTAGGCGTGATGGTTCTGTTCTAATGGTTGATAAAGGCTTTTATTACGTTTGACACATCCAAAATGGACACAATGGATACGCCTTTGACAGAATATTAATAGGGTGTAACTGCCAGAACAACTTAAACAACAGACACACCCAGACAACAACAATAATAACATAATGGTTGCATTTTTAGCTTGTCTGATGATGGCATACAAGAGTTTAAATGCTTTTTGCTTCACAGATTTGTCTTGTGCATTTCTTCTTCTTCTTCTAATTCTTCTTCTTTTTTTTTTCTTAGTCTTTACAGGATGTAAATTCTGGCGGATATTTATGTCTGTTTGCTCACCTCTGAAATTCAGTCTTATTCAGACTGTAAGTGTAACATGGACATCAGGACTGAATTCTTTAGAGGCGAGAGGCCTCATCATTTTTAGTGTCTCTCCCAGAGTTGCTTCCACTTCTGTCGAGGTATCTCTTGAGACAACTGATAATATATTAGGTTGGTAAACAGATGAGGAAAACCTTTAAAAAGATGATAACCTTACACAGGTTACAAATATAATACAAAAAGAGACACTATCTTTGGAAGTTAAGTGATTCGATATACTTCAAAACTTGGTAACAACTGCCAAATTTGACAGGTAACGAGTTAGGAGAAGACACAAATAACATAATATAGGTGGTTTGGCAAGGTAGCCTACACAGTGTAAGTGGTCCAAGAACACAGAACTGATCTGAGATTCTTGTGATTGTGTAAAATGACGAACCATTGCAGCCTATGCTTATCGGCCTGACACGTGATGATTGTGATGACAGCTAGATATTCTTCCTTATCTTCTTCTTCTTCAGCATTCGCTCTTTGATAGGTGATTGACACCTTGTGTTGTGGTCTACAGCTAAGGATGTTATATTTGCCTTTCTACCCAACGCATTAGATTTTAGAAAACTTCTAATCACCGTGTTTCCCCGAAAATAAGGCGAAGTTTTATATTCATATTTACATTTTTAAAAATGCACCAGGGATAATATTCGAGGATCTTTTTAGATATAAAAATTACATTTATAAATGTATAAACTTCTACGCTTATTCAAAAACAGTCATGTCATCTTCTTCTGGAACATCGTCCTAACTCTCCAAATCCTGAATTCCGGTCTGGGTCCTTTTGTTAACAAATGCGTACCAGTGGAGTCTGTCCTCCTGGCCATTCAGCAACAAGTCTCATTCTAGCCGATGATCTTAACTAGGGCTTATTTCTGGTGTAGGGCTTATATTAAAGGCTATATGAAAATCGGGATCAGGTTACGTTTTGGTCCGCAAAAGGAGGGTGACTTTCCTTCCTATTCATGCCTCGTCGGGTCGCAGGGCCTGTAATATGTTGCGAGGCTGTTATGGTATGGCTTCGTTCGGCGTTTGCTTGCCGTATATAATGTTTCTGGAAGGTTTTCTTTGAGGCGCCGCAGGCACCTGTGTACAAGTTTGATGTACTGCAGGGGGAATCGCCGCAGGCGAGATGGTTCGTGTTGGCGGTGGCTCTCCCTTCAAGAACCCCCCCCCACCCCCCCCCACCCCACCCCCACCCCACCCCCCCCCCCGCGGGTCTTTTCTTCGGGAAGCAGCTGTGGTGTAGCACCTAGAAGCTATCCTGCGGGTCGGAAGGTCATGGGTTCGGGTCTTGATGGAGCCAGACATTGTCAAAAATGACATAGGCTCCCTGATAGACCCAGCCTTGAGTGGGTACGAGATGTGTGCAGTCCTGGGAAGTAATGGTGGTCTTTGTGAAGCTGGCCATATCACACACCAAGTGATTATCGGTCTATAAAATATAAGTCTGGTCCAGAATGCCTGAAGGCGTGGGAAATGGTCCTCTATTTTGTTGACTTATTTTCGAGGAACACACGGTAGTCTCCCTGTGCAGCTGGCTTATTAGGGGCCAACGGGTCTTATTACTTGGTGTGGGGAAGGGGGAAGAAGGTGGACACTGGGTATTAGATAATCTGCGTCAGTGAAAGCATGTTGTATTCGATTAAGTGTAGAGAAATCGCAGAAAATTACTGGACTCTGATATGTCGCTCATAAACTTCTGTCTAGCCTCATTTCTAGAAGCCCTATTGTTATTCTGACAATAGAGAATTAACTACACCAGCCAAAATTAACATAACAATGGTCTGCCAGTGTTTCGCTGATGCAGTTTGAACAATTTGACCACTATCCTGATCTCGTCATCCCCTTGTGGGATGCAATGTTTAGTTATTTTGAAGCCCCAAAAAATAGCCAGCTTGACATTTGACCTAACGGCTGAACGGGGTTTTCGGGACATCTCCATGGGTAATCCTCATCCGCCTGGTGACACTTTGTGTCATCTGGTGTTTATCTCTTGTGTGATAAACTGGTGGGGTAAAACTTAAACACATACAGTGTTTCTCCGACCCTTCCAGCGTGTTTCTGTGTTCGTTCATTGTCTGTATCAAGTTCGAAGGATAGACTCTTTGAAAAAATGTTGCAAGGGTTGACAGAGGCTTTTGCATACTTGACTAAATAATACGTATATTTATGTGTGAATAAATAACACTAAATATATCTATAGTAAACTCTCATCCGTGGGTGCTAAAATAGATTTTCTCTTGGAATTACAAGTCTCGTTAATCTTCCCTGTGTATACTCCGTTTCTTTGCAAAATCTTCCCAAAACAAAAGGATTCAAAGCATCTCGAGGTAAAATCCGGTTCTATTTATTCACTCTATTATACTCCTGTAGCTTAATGAAAGTACACGAAATTGTTACGCATAATGAATCCTTAACTAGTCACATAATCTTGCTATTAGTTTCCATTTGTCAAGTCTCAGAAACACTGGCATGCAATTAAAATATTTGAAAGACAATTAAATTGCAGCCAATTTAATGAAAACATTTCAAAATTACCCTGGTGAATAGAAAGGGACTGTAACAAAAAGTACATTTTAACTATTAGCAGTAAAGAAAGTTGAACATTTTACAGTAATCCCAGGGGTCTTCATTGACGACGTAATGACGTCATTTTCTTTACGTTTTAATACATTTATTTACTTTTGCGAGTCTATTTTTTTTTTAACTTTTTAATACATGTATTTACTTCTGCGAGCCTACTTCTTTCCTTTTTAATACATTTATTTACTTTTGCAAGCCCGACTTTTTTTGCTTGTTAATACATTTATGTACTTTTGTGAGCCCAACTTACGATTTCATCAAGTACTTTACACTGCTACGGACGCCGCACAGTTTCGTAAGGCACAAATACAAAATAAAAACAAAAGCATTACCGTGATATGCCTCATAATCTAAGTTTGGCTGTTTGTTCTTAGAGTTTAATGAAGTTTCCTAAGTCACTCATTGAATCAAATGAAATTTTGAATTCGTACAGGTTATCAGGAGGTGGCAAATTCAAAATGATCAGTGAGAAAGTACAAGCCATTGTGGCTGGCATTGTGTTGACTATAGCCTTCCTGCTCACTGTTACGCTTGTCGCCGTGTGTCTCTTGTATCGGTAAGTGAATATTATTTGTAACTGAATTTTGGCATTTCTGAGGAATAATACCTTTCTGGAGAATTGTGGCAGTATTTAGAAAAGTAAAAGGCGTCCTGTGCCTGATTAATGTTAGGTCTTTATATATTTCACTCCTAGTGTGGGTTCCAGGGCCCCACTGTGGGGAACAAAAGAAGATACTCACTGTCTTCTCAATAAGCATGTCGTAGAAGTCAAATGGGAGCATCCAACGGAGTATTTTTGCCTAGGATGTAAAGAACCTAGAGTCTCCATATAAATAAGCCAGCTATGTAAACCTTATGTGCACGCAACACTCAGGTTCTGCAACAAGACCAAGGTCCGGAAATGTACGAACACCCAGAACTTCCCGCCGGGGAACACAAAGGAGGAAACATATTACATAAGTCTACATTGGGTACCAGGAAGTGGTTAATAACAAATTTGGGTTTAGCACGAGGAAAATAACTGCCAAGCTCTGTTTATTTAAACCTGACTAGTCAAGGCTCTGAAGCCTGGGTGTTCAGGCACCTTAAGCAGGCATGTAAAAAAAAAGTAAAGTCTGGAGATGTGAACCAGCGTCATTGCACACGGTTATAAACCATAAGTGCTCTGCCACCAGTACGGACAGCTGACAAGAATTGTCCGCCTGTGTCGCCGTTTGCGCGTAACTCTGTAGCTACAGCGACGTTCTTCCTTTTACCCAAGAGTGTCAACTCTGGTACCCATTTTCAAGAGGCTGGGTGAGCCCCGGGAGCCGCCCCGTTTCGAACACTGGCCGTATGCTGCTGCGAGTTGCAGCTGGATTTAAAAGCTGGCCTCTTATCGACTGAGCTAACGCGGCTCCTTAAGCAGGCATGTAGCACTCAAAACATAATCTAGCTTTTTTTTTCTAAAACCATTTACTGATCATCAAATAAAATTACTTTTTATCAGGTGTTAAATTCTCTGGGGCAAAGAATAAACTCTCTACAGAATTACAAGTCAGACATATTTCTTTGACTTGAGAGCAATGCGACTTCGAGAATATACACATTTCAAGAGTCTGTGACATCCGTGTCTTATTTGGGCATGAGGTGCTAGAAAGACTCGTGTCTCACAGAACAGAAAAGTATCAAAACATCTTTTTTTTTTTAAATACATTGGTAAAATGTAGCTAGCCAGTCTGACTTTTCAATGGCAACAAACCTTCGCCGGGGACGACACGCACACAAATCTAATAGAGTTCAACAATAGTAAATAATAAAGATAGCATGCCCTGAAGTAGTGCTAAAATCCGCTTTTTGTCAACAAGATAATCTTCTGCATAAATTTAAGCATAACATGCAGGTTAACTCGGGCAAGATTGCAAGATTAACACAGCCTGAATTCTATTTAACAGTGGGGTGAGGGGGGGGGGGGGCTGGGGGTGTTAGGGTTCTTACGTAAACATCGAAAGATTGTCTTTGCGCTTGGTTGTGCTGGGTAGTGGCCCTGGGCACCACTGACGTGGGGGCCTCATGGTAAGACGGGCTTGATGTTGACACCTACTCGTGTCAGTGGTTATCTTAGCAGGTCCGGTGCACTGATTCACCTGGAAGATGGAAAACAAATAAAGGGAAAAATTGGTGTAGCGTTGTTAGAAGGGTCAAATTATTTGTTGACTTGTTTTCCTTCTTTCCTTTGTTCTTTTTCTCATTCAGTCACAGAATGGAGTTAGAAATGGTTTCTTGTCTGCTGCTAGCTGCGTAGCTAGTGCCACTTTTACTCCTTTTACCCATCTCTTTCTTGGTCGACATCCTGATCTGCAGCCTGCTTCCTCACATAGAGCGCTTTTTGTTGGCTGAATTTGGTATATTCTGGGATATATTCTGAGATATATTCTGAGATATAATCTAAGATATATTCTTAGATATATTCTGAGATATATTCTAAGATATATTCTGAGATACATTCTGAGATATATTCTAAGATATATTCTGCGATATATTCTGAGATATATTCTTAGATATAATCTAAGATATATTCTAAGATATATTCTGAGATATATTCTAAGATATATTCTGAGATATGTTCTGAGATATATTCTGAGACTACACCACTCAAAATAATTGACCGATAGTGTGCCTACCATTGTTTTTAGTTCTTTGTTAGTTTCTGTCTCTTCTTGTTTTCCGGCTATGTTTCTTCTGCACCTCTTCTCGCATGTTGTAAATTTGCGTTTATGTTTTCCTAGGGTTGTTTATGTTTTCCTAGGGTTGTTTATGTTTTCCTAGGGTTGTTTATGTTTGGCATTGAGAGCAGGAAGTTGGTACTAACAGTGTATTTATCAGCTACTTTTGTGTGTTCAAGGTAATATATTGTCTTAAATATGGCGCTTTTTGGTAATTTTTTGTGTTAGCTTTTTTTTTTAAATTATGTTTTCTATTTCCCTGTCCTTCATTATCAATGAATACTCTTTCTAGGTATTTAAACGCATTAGATTGTTTTAATTTGACAGTTTTAAAAGAGAATTTCCTGTGATTTTGCATTGCTACAGGAAGAAGACAATTATAATTACGGGGCGACCCATCAGGACTGAAGTTGAAACCTTGACTACTGACTGACTAATGACTAAGTCATTTAGTGTACTTTGCCCAGAAGACTACACAAGAGTAGTCAGGCTTTAAGTTCACGTAATATTATGTTATGTTAAGCTATGGTATGTTATCACAAATGACGTCACTGCATATCGAGCATTCCAGTGTATGCTCAGGCCTGCGATGCAGCAGCCACTCCACTGTACTTCTACTAATTGTTTCCATAGAAGAGATGTGCGGTCAACATATGTTTATGCTTCTCTTATTCTCTTCTTGTTTAGTTTTTACAGAATCATCTTTTATTGCAAGCATATATCTCCATACCATTGGTCCTTTATACTGGTATCTTTTGACAACATTATCATATGGTCTGTCGATAGGCAGAGGCGATTCTGTTTCGCTATCTTACACCAACACCAGAACCACGGATCAAGACAGTGCTCTTGTCTTTTCGCTTTCCTGTGATCACGCCACACTGATGTTTATCTCTTTGCTTGACTTTGCTCTTTTCTCATCAATCTTCGTAGTTCTTTTGAAAATGAGATTCGTCAAATCCTTGACGAAAACATAACCAGCCTATGCCTTACTTCAGTCACTCTGATTGTGCTGTGTTGACAATAAATTCGTACCTATGTGGGATGCAATTTTTTGTTATTTGAAGCCCTACCCTGGCCTCTGAAGGGGGCCTGAATATAGCCGGGCCATAAATATGGCCTAACGGCTGAAAGAGGTTTCCAGTACCTCTTCACGGGTGATCCTTATCCGCATGGTGGTACTTTGTGTCACTGGGTGTTTATTGCTTGTGTGATGTCCTGGTGGGGTACAACTTACCTACCTACCTGCTGTGTTGAGTCAGGTCCTTTTATGTATAATGTCAAAATACGACATCGGTGTCTGTGGCTTATACGTTGCAAACGCGCTTGTAACGCTGGAGAGCTGGGTTCGATCTCAGCTGCAGGCGATTTGGTAGCAGACCGCCTTGTGTTGGTTTCGACAGTGGTATCGAGAGCCGACCGTCCAGGAAGCAATGGCAAACTACTGGACGTAACTTTGCCTAGAAAAACCACACAATAGCCAGGGGCTGCTTAACGTAACAGAGCTTTCGTGACGAAAAAAAAAACCCCAACAGGGATCACTTATATGTGTTGCCCTCCATCATCACTGATTTGAGGATATCTCCGTGTTTGCATGGAAGCATTCAAACAATGTCTAGTTCTACTTATGAGTTGGGACAATCGTTCAGTTGTATGAAAACAGACACTGAAATCAATGTTTAGACCCGCTGAAAAATATCTGTTTAAACATCAAAAATATTAAGGACCCTTTTCCACGCCTTTAGGCGTATAGGGCATATAGGGCTAGACCTATATTTTATAGACCAACGGCACAAAGTGGGTGATATGGTCAGCATCACGCCGGCCGTCTCTACTTCCCAGGACTGCACCCGGTACCCACTCAAGGCTGGGTCGACCTGGGAACCAACGTCACTTTTGAATAAAAGTCCGGCTCCGCCAGTGAGCGAACCCACGACCTTCCGATCCGCAGCGCGCGTCTAGCCGCTCTGCCACGGCGACTCCCAGATATCTGTAACCAGTAATTAAAATAACCTACAAGAAAGGAGTGGCTGGTCGAACTGTTACCAAGTCAGGCTCCTACGCGGGAAGCCCCTGTTTGGTAAGGTGCTGGACATGTTCTGTCAGGTGCAAAAATATACATTCAGACCATCAGAAGTCTATAGCGACATCACTAGAGGGCGTTTAAAAACACATGCCGTCACACATTAAGAAATCCACAGTTCTGCAGGCCTTATTAATTAGCTAGTGTACTCCCCCACCCACATTTTTGTTTCAAAGCCATCTACCACTAAATAAGGTTAGTTGCGTATCTTTTACAGGCCTTTGCAGAATCAACCACACCAGCCCCTGGCTGTTGTGTGGTTTTTTTCTAGGCAAATTCACGTCTAGTAGTTTGCCATAGCTTTATGGACGGTCGGCTTTCTTGATACCACTGTCGAAACCAACGAAGGCGCATGACCCGCAGCTGGGATCGAACCCGGCATCCCGGCATTACGAAGCGTTCGCATCGACTTAGCCACAGAGCCGACACCACTAAATAAAGTAATTAAAAATTTCCTCATCTTGGTTTATTTGTTATACACTGCATCTTATTAATACATGCATTCGCCGACAGGAAAGTCTTGGATGTTCGTTCGTCCACTTCTGGAATTTGGCTTTGTTACAGGACTTAGGTACTGCGCAAAAAGAAAGAAAAAGAAAGCAGATCTGGCCGACGCTCAACACTCAGAGGAAGGATGAAACGGATGTACAATCATAGGGTTTATGGTGGAATCATTGTGGAGATATAATGTCATGTTATTTGTATTGTATATTTTTCTTTTCGATTCGTAATGCCGGGATGCCAGGTTCGATCCCGGCTGCGGGCAATGCGCCTTGCGTTGGTTTCGACAGTTGTATCAAGGAAGCCGACCGTCCAGGAGCAATGGCAAACTACTAGATGTAACTTGCCTAGAGAAACCACACAACAGCCAGGGGCTGTTAGGGTTGGTTCTGCAACGTCCTGTAAAGGATACGCAACTAACTTATATATTTCTTAAATAAGTTTTTTTCTTTTTTTCTGTTTATCTGTACCAGTTTTATAAGCCTTATTTATTTGGTTGCTCCATTTCCCTCTCCACCTAAAATCATTTAAAAGGTCTGAGGTTTCAAAGTGATCTACTACTAAATAAAGTCACTAAAATTCCGGCTGCCGCCCGACGCCTATTCCCGGACGCGACATTCAATCCTCACGTCTGCGGCAAATACCAGCACAGCTACTGAGAACTGAGAGTGTAGTTTCATTGTCCTTGGTTGGTTTGGCTGGGCTCTTTCATGGCTTTTTAATTTTGGTCTCCAGCCGCGCTTGACAAAGTATGTGTGTACAGATTTAACAGTCTCAACAAAAGCGACGAGATAAATTTAAAGTGATTCAGTTGTGAACATTTGTGCCAGCACCGTGTTACAGGTTACTACTTTCTGGGGTGTATGTATGGTTATTTAGTCGTGAACGAATGCTAGTAAAATACATTTCGGGTCTTTTACTTTGACATAAATCCAAAGTGGTTAAGTTGTGAACTGTTTTATGTTCAAAGTTGTTAAATTGTGAACGTTTAAAAAAAAAAAAACTGGTAACTCATGTTAAGGATCTCATTTGTCGACATGCATGTGAAGTGATTTAAGTTGTGGACTGTCTTGTCGAAGTTACAAATCTTTGATTTCGAAACATATTCACCAAATTCACCTTGATTGTGGATTGAATTACTAGTAACTGTAAAGATACAATTTTCGTAGAATGATTAAGTTGTGAGCTTCTTACTAGCAACTGCAGTTAGAAATCTTTAAATTCGATTTACATTCATAATGATTAATTTGTTAACTTCTTACTAACAAGTGAAGTTACAATTCTTTATTTTCGACGTACAATCAAAGTGATTGAGTTGGAAACTATCATACTAGTAACTTCAGTTAAACATCTTTAATTTCGACATACATGTATGTTCAAAGTGATTAAGTTGTGAACTGCCTTACTAGTAATTTAAATTAAAAATCTTTAACTTCGACATTTTAGAAGTGAGTTGAGTTGAGTTGAGTCAAGAATTGACATCACAGCACTCAGGGCCTTTCTATTCGTGCTCCGTCCTCATCTTCAGCAGCGAGTTAGAGTTCCAGTACTGATTGTACTGGTCACAATCTGGTTATATGTCTGTCTTGCCTTTCCTCTGAGTGTAGTGAGTCGGCCAGACCCTCTAGTTACAGCGAGGTGCTTCATTCTCTCCAGGCCATAATAATCTTCTTTCTCTACTGATTCCGTTGCTTGTTCCCTAAGGGCCTTGACCACATCTGCCTTGTCATGTATCAATTCACCATCCAGTAGTGCAGATCTAGCCACTCTGTCTGGCTGTTCATTACCCACCACGCCAGCATAGCCTGGAGAAAAGATCCAAAGTAGATGTGATTAAACTGTGAACTATCTTACTGGTAAATGAAGTTGCGAATCTTTGATGTCGGCATATATTCGAAGTGATTAGGTTGTGGGCTGCCTTACCAGAAGGTGCTGTGTTAGATCTCATACGCCAACCTAATTTCAGATGGATTAATTTTCAATTGCCATACTGTCACAATTTTTCACATAAATTACTTGGTAAATTCATTCGTGACGATCAAAAGAATGAACGCACTTGACCCTTTCATCTTCAAGGTGTGAGGCGAGAGGAAAGACTTTATTTCATCGGGATTTTGTGCAATATGATTCTCTCTCTCTCTCTCTCTCTCTCTCTCTCTCTCTCTCTCTCTCTCTCTCTCTCTCTCTCTCTCTCTTATTCTTTCACTCTCTTACTCTATCCTCGCTTACTCTCTCCCTCTCTTACTCTCTCCCTCTCTTACCCTCTCTCTTACTCTCTCTCTCTCACTCCCTCTGTCTTTGCAGAATTGCTCCACCAGCTAAAAGAGTCTTATAAAGCACGAACTCCATACCTCCAGTGATGATCTGCCAGAATCACTGTAAAAACTGGGCTTGTGAAAGCAACAACATAGCTCGACAACGAAATTACGACTTTCAGAGCTAGAGGCAAATGGCCTAACGTCTTATCCACAGAGACGCTCCCCCCCCCCCCCCTGTTCCCCCAAACACATACACACACGTACTTTTGGATTACAGTATTAAACTCTTGAGATATATTCATAGAGATTAAGTTCTATATTCCGATTTTCATGCTGAAAAGACTCTAGATTCCAAGCGAATAAATTTTAAACTCTTGCTGGCAAAAACAGTTTCATACCCCCTTGAATCTGTAAAGCAAGTGACTAACAAATGAATCTAAAGAATTCGAAGAATTAAGTGTTTTATCTAGGGGACTTGCCGAACTTGCTTCGTAGATCATTGTTTTGGTGACATATATTTCTTATCCAGATCTTTGTGTGCTGTTTACTTAAAAATAGTTCGACATTATCAATGTTGTGCGCGATTTATTATTGGTTCAGAACTTGACATGTGCAGTTAAGATATTCTGTTATAGGATTTTAAAAAGTATAAATATACAGTTCCGTCTGCGTTATCAATGTTTTATGTTAGTTTCGGGATTTCAACATTTCAGGTTAAGACACCCATTTAATTTTTGAATTTATTAACTTTTTAGTTCTATGGGACTCACAATATATTCATTGCTTGCTTTTCAGAAGACCCATTTTTCTTTACTCTTTCTGTCACACTCTTCTGCTATAAACATGCTAACTCAGTAGTGACTATAACCACTTGTGTTTCTGAAGCTGCCCCCCGCCCCCCCCCCCACTTTTTTTTCCCCCTTTTTCCTTTTAAATTTTGCTAAAGTATACAGTTATTGTTTTAAAGAACACGCTTCTCTTCTTAGCGTCATCCGGTCGTAATCTTTGACGAAATGATCTGGTTGTTCGTCCACTTCTAGACTTTAGTTTTGTTCCAGAACTTGAGCTTTGCCTCCACACCTTTTTTTCTCCACATTGGGTTTACTTCTATGCGCGCTGTCAATAATTTGCCTCTAGGCAGCTACGTTCCGACTTCGACAGAAAAAACCCTAATAAGTCAACTTCTACGACATGCTTGTTGGGATACAGTGGGTCTATTCCCCCCCCCCCTACCCAATGGTGAATATGAACCACTCAGGAATCATCTTCTTCTAAAGGGCGCAAACGTGAAACGAACCCACGGCCTTCAGAGATCGAGGCAAAGGGCTTAATCACTTCACCACAGAGACCCCCAAACATATTCCGGACCCGGTAAGATTGTAGATATATTTATTATTCTGTCTGGGGTAAAAGTCAAAACCATAACCGACACAGTTCATGGTGACTGCACTAGCTATTCACCCATAGATCTTCTAGGTCAAAAGTCAGGGTCAAGACCCGCGCGCTAAAATTTGGTAAACAGAGGCAGTAAAAACTGTTGCGTATTTTTTTCTTCCACATCTTGAAATCTTGTGGTTGTTTTCACTACTCAGTTGATTCGTGTACACAATTGTAACTCCGACACACATACATAATATATTTGTTAGGTGAGGCGATGTGTTTTTGGGTGTGTGTGTGTGAGAATGTATTTGAGTATATAAATAGGTATGTAAAACCCAAGGGCACCGACACAAAGAAAGCATGGGGGGGGGGGGGGATTTCAACCTTTTTAACTTTTTAAGTTCCAAGGGACGGCGCATGAACGGCGCATCCGTAAAACGAACCCACGACCCTCAGAGCGCGAGGCAAAGGGCTTGACCACTTTGCTAGAGACCCTCAAACATATTCCGGACCCGGTAAGATTGTAGATATATTTATTATTCTGTCTGGGGTAAAAGTCAAAACCATAACCGATACAGTTCATGGTAAATACACTAGCTATTCACCCATAGATCTTCTAGGTCAAAAGTCATGGATAAGACCCTCAGGGTCAAGACCCGCGCGCTAAAATTTGGTAAACAGAGGCAGTAAAAAAACAGTTGCGCATTTTTTCTTCCACATCCTTTATTCTTCTTGAAATCTTGAGGTTGTTTTCATTTCTCTATTGATTTGTGTACACAATTGTAACTCCAACACACTTACATAATATATTTGTTAGGTGAAGCGATGTGTTTTTGTGTGTGTGTGTTTGTGAGAATGTATGTGAGTATATAAATAAAGATATTTAAAACCCAAGGGCACCGACACAAAGAAAGCATGAGGGGGGAGGGATTTCACCATTTTTTTTTTTTTTGGTGGGACAAGGGCCCTCAATAGACCAACGTTCTGATTTGGTGCGTAATTGTGAGTGTGTGTGTATATATATATATATATATATATACAACACACATATTTACAGCGTGATATATATGTGTATATATGTGTATATATATATATATATATATATATATATATATATATATATATATATATATATATATATATATATATTTATATATATATATATATATATATACACACACACACATACAACACACATATTTACATGTGTGTAAATGCATATATGTATTAGGGCTGTACCGAATAGTGATTTTCACTATTCGGCCAAATACGAATAGCTGGACCAACTATTCGGCCGAATACGAATACGAATAGTGAATCATCATTATCAGGTGCTTTACCGACTGGTATGGGCGATTATGCCTCGCCACAATCTGTGATCTCCTGCAGCATGTATTAGTTCGTGTGCTGACACACCTCTATGCCATGCAACAAGACTGTCAAGAATCTTCTCTCGTTGTCTTCCTCTATTCCTCCTTCCACATATCTTTCCAGTGGTCACCACATGTTCTATTTTCCATCATCTTATAGCATGGCCGAAAAATGATGACTGTCTTCTTCTGATGTCTGTGAGTAGTTGTCTTCGGGCTCCCGCCTCTATCAAAACCTCTTGGTTGCTTTTTTTTTTTTTTTTTTTTTGCTGTTCAATGTATTTTTAGCATTGTTCTGTAAAACCACATGCCTGAGGCCTCAAGAAATTGTTTGGCCTGCCAACCGATCGTCCAGGACTTACAGCTATATGTTAATACTGGATGTATGAAGCGAGCAAGAATTCTTTTTCTGACCTTCAATGACAGAAATATATTGCATAAGATGTTCTTCATTTTATAAAATGCAGTTTTTGCCTGTCCTTTTCTGTTTCTTATTTCAGTAATGCATCTTCCATCTGATGTTATCAATGTGCCCAAATACTCGAATTTCTGTATTTGTCCCAAAATAAAACCATTGACTTTTATTTCACATTTACGAATAATTATTTTCTTTCATCGTCAGTTCTCGTTATGCCTAGTGGCACGTGAGGCTTCAGAGAGGACTTTCCATGCTTTCCTGTCCTGTGCAATCTTCAATGCAGTTTTCCATGTCAAAGATGCCACACTCAGGTCACTTTCCATCGTTCGTCTCCATGTTATTTTTGGACGCCCCTTTTTTTTCTTTTTCCCTCTGGTATCCATGTGAAAGCTGTTTTGGCAGGTATATCAGGATTCATTCTCATAACGTGGCCAAGCCAGTTCCATCTTCTCTTGGTTATCAGACTGTCTAGAGTTTCTTGGTTTGTGACTTAAAGTATTTTAGTGCTTGAGATTGTATCTGGCCAGAAAATTTTGATCATTCTACGTAGACATGTGTGGTGGAAGGTAGACAGCTTGTGTGTATCCTTTTTGGTCATTCTCCAGCATTCTGCTCAATAAAGATGAACTGGCAAAATGATGCTCTTGTAGAGTCGGAGTTTTGTTCGTCTGCAGTTACTGTTGGATTTCCAGATTTGCCTCATCCTTCCAAAAGCAGCTCTAGCTTTGTTCAGGCGTGAATGTACGTCTTCCTCTGTCCCTCCCAGTAGGGACACCACATTGCCAAGATATGTGAAATGTTCTACATTTTCAAGTGATTGGTTACTAATGGTCACTAGTTGTTGGTTTGGACTGTTTGTCATGATCTTAGTTTTCTTTGTATTTATTCTCAGTCCCACCATTTCTGCTGTGCTGTGTAGTCTGTTACTTTTCTCTTGTATATGTTCATGTTTATGTGATAGGAGTGCTATATCATCTGCAAAATCAAGGTCCTCAAGCATGGGGAATGGAATCCACCGTATGCCTTTCGATGCCTTGTCTACTGTGTTTTTTTTTATCCAATAAATCTTAAGGTTGAAGAGGAGAGATGGCATGATACATCCCTGTCTTACACTAATTATTTTCTTTTATACCACCATTACTTCTGTCTTCCCACTATTTAAACTGATGACAATTCTTCCACTTTCGTGTATAAAATAGATCTAAAAAAAAAACCGTCCATAATGTCAAATGTACGCTGCAATTTTACTTCACAAAATGTAGTACAGAATAATAAACATTTCTTCTTTTCTTCTTCGAGTTCACCAGCTGTACACTCTGGACTCTGGCGGAAAGTTCTGGTTGATCGTCCACTACTGAACCTGAGTGTTGCGTGTGCATCAGTTTTACAGATCTTATTCTCTCGAATACAGACCGTTTGTTTCCTTGCCCTCTCCGCTCATAGGTGGTGCAAAAAGATAACGCTTGACAGTATGAACCAAGGTGGGAAATCTTGATATGTTTATATTCCACCAGTCCAGAATCGGGCGTAATGTAACGACTATTCGTATTAGGCCCGACCGCAACTATTCGGCCGAATACCGAATAGTTATTAGGTCCACTATTCGGCCCCGAAGCGAATACGAAGCGAATATTCGGTACAGCCCTAATATGTCTGTGTGTGTCAAGTATATAAACACATACTTAAAAAGTTAACTTCTGTGTGTGGTTGAAAAAAAGGGGGGGGGGGGTGTTGAATACTTAGCCACTTAAAAATGTATAGATTATGGAGCACCCCCCCCCCTCCCCATTCCCACTTTACAATGTGGCCACCATGAGACACCCACACCACCCACCCACACCCCGTTTCCAGATTCCAGCGCTCCTATTAACCTCCCAGAAAATCCTACTATTAATTAATTTTTTTTATGTGACAAATGTGTCATCAAGAGCAGAGTCTCTTCACACATAACCGCGGTGTCGACATACCTCTGGTATGTTTTTTAAATGCCTCCAGTTGAGCCTGTTGTCAGCAGCCAGTGAAGACAGATATTCTTCAACAAAGGCGCTTTAGTATTCTCTGCACTGGAATGTGGCGTGAATAACCCAGCTATGCGGATGAAAGGGAACCTGCTGTAGGCTGGCTTGATCCATTGCGGCTTATCAAGGGGGAGTGTCGTTTGTGTATCCTGTGTAGCTTCAGTCTAACTGAAGTTTATTTGCGACGCATTTGCTATGCCTTGTATCACAATACACACATTCACACATGTACAGAGAGAGAAAGAGCGAGAGAAGAGATGAGAAGAGAGGAGAGAAGAGATGAGAGAAGAGAAGAGAGGGGATGGGAGAAGAGAAGAGAAGAGACGAGAGAAGAGAAGGAAAGAGAGGAGAAAAGAGAAGAGAAGAGATGAGAGGAGAGGAGAGAAGATTAGATGAGAGAAGGGAAAAGAGAAGAGATGAGAGGAGAGAAGAGATGAGAGGAGAAAAGAGAAGAGATGAGAGGAGAGAAGAGAAGAGGGTCCTGCCTTTGACCCCATGTCTTGGGTTCGGATTTGCGACGAAGCAGACTTTAAAAACGATTTTCGTTGTCAAATTTAATGAGAAGCCCATTTAAAAGTTGAAAACCCTTTACAGTTAAATAGAAAACCTATACGGAATTTAATGATAATAACATTTATGTTTCAATAGGAAGCCTATTCAGAATTTATTCTTTAATTCCTTTAAAATGTAAGCATTTAGAGTTTACTGCAGACGCATTTAGAATGTATAGTAAGTGCGTGCAGAAATCAAGCACCAAGATAATGAAAGGTATTGCTTCCTGGTGCAAGTTGGGGTTTTTATTTTTTAAACAACATATTTCAAATTACATGCAATGTGACTGTGCAACTGACTTTATTTGAATGTTTTATGGCAGTTGCAACTAGGGAGTGACGTTCTCTGTGTGTTCCTTCAGCCTCTTATCAGATCGTTCCAATATCGGTGTGTATAAACTTGCATAATGATTGCTGTTTACCTTAGATAAGACCGTTGAAGTCAACTCTGGAGCTACATAAAAGATCCTGACTGTGTGCTTCATTACAACAAGCTAGGATATTCCTAATCTGGATGTAAATTCAGTGCGAGTAGAAGACATTTGTTATAAAATACAATTAATGGAACAGTGGGGAAACAAAGCTGGGTTGGGTATTTCTCTGCAAGTGACATGTATCGACTTTTTTGTGATTAGCAGGCTGATAAAGGCTCGTTTTTGTTGTGTGCGGATTTAGTGCATGACGAAGTGTTCTGAAGGAATATTAGGGTTAGGTGTTCTGACTTTTAAGGTGAACTGTGCCAGAAGTCAAGGCTCTTCAGGGGGAAACAGACTGATATTTCTCAGACATGTTGTGTCTGGATGTGTCTGTAAACTAAGTCAAGAGGGCACAGTGAGCTGCTTCGATCGCGGATTCCACAATGGACTGTCTGTAAGTGTTTTTATGTTACATAAATGTATATATATATATGTATCGAGTAAATTATATTTAATGGTAACTTAAATATATGAAATAGGGTTAAATTAAGGTGGAATTCTTGTTAACCCCTGCTAACGCACGCCTGTACTGATAAAACCACTGGTGGGGGGGGGGGGGGCTGGGGGAGGGGCGGGGTTGAACTTCCCATATCCACACGCCACTTGTTGCTAAAATATTTTATCCACAAATGCTTGACGGGGACTTCAAGAGGCATATCCTAGTTTTAGAGAGTATAAATAATAATCTTCTGAATGGTAAAAATATATATAACACATTCGAAATAATACGCAGTGTAATTAAAAATAAAATTTATATACATGGTATCTAAGGGGTGCCTAACCTTCTTTCAAAATTATGGGTGGGGGGGGGGCTGAGGGGCTTAAGTTACAGAGGCCGACAAGCAACTATTCAGCTAAGTTTACTCAAGGGCCAAACATTTGGAAAATGACCATTGTCACGGACCAAAGGCCCAAGTTCTAGTATATAAAGATCATTGATACAGTACGAATGGCAATGATTCACGGGCCACCTGCAAGGCTTCCGCGGACCACATTTGGTCTGCGAGTTGCCAGTTGAATAGGGAAAAGGAAGTGCTGAAGACGGCTCTGTAGTCGCAACGTTCACTTTACGTCTGTGTTTGTGACATTGTGAAGCTCGCTAGTCCACTTTTTGTTTTGTTTTATATCTGTTCATGGCGAATGTAGACGGGAAAACTGACCCTATGGTTGGCACAGTCTTGCGAAACGATAGTCTTATATTGTGCCGTGTAGAAGATCACACAGGAGCATGACAGATCGGGGCACTCACTTGCCCTAGCAATCGAAAATGTTGCTTAAGGCTAAGGATGTAATCTAAAGCCGTGTGGATGTGGAGAGCAAGGGGAAACTACCACATTACTATACCCTAAAAATTATAATGCAAGCCAAAAATGAAAAGTCCTTTAGAAAGAGTATAGGGGCTTTTGAGCTGAAATGCTATAGAAAGATTCTCAGAATATATTGGACAAAGAAGAGAAGAAAAACTGACATCTTAAAAGATCTGAATATCAAGGAAGATTGGCTGGTAAACAGCATCTTGTCTCGGAAGCTAAAATATTTCGGTCATATCAAGCGCCACGAAGGATTTGAAAAAATAATAGCAGAGACGTGGTACCAGGAAGGAGGGGCAGGGGCCAGCTAACACGAAGACGGGCACAGGATATAAGTGACCCCTTGAGTATGAAAGTACATGAGACGGGGGAGCTGGCGAGAGACCGAGTTTCTTTCAGGCAGACTTTGATTAGAGCGGCGTTCTGCAAAGAACCTGCTACATGACGATGATAAGATCGCACGGTGTCACAACTATAGGAGAGCCCTAGGAAGGGTAGGGTTCCTATACAGGAGGTATCTTCAGTCTATATGTGTGGCTCACTAGAAGTATGGTACTTCATTGTCTACTAGGGTAGAGAGACCGAGATATTACTCCTGGGACAGAGGACAAGAAGATAAGTCTACCCCGCTCCGATGAGTGGTGCTAGGCAGACTAGTTATCCTGGTGGCAACTCCTCTGCCACTTTTAAAGAAAGAGCCCCCTGAGAGAGAAAGCGAAGAATGCCCCCTTTTCGCTCACTCAACTATTACTCAGACAGACGAGAATAGTAGTGAATGAAGAATGATGTCGCTTTAATTTTACTGACGACTGACGGGCTAAAAATTGACAGTGGTTTGGTGTTTGTTTTTAAACCACAATGGGTATCATCATAAGGGATGAGAAATGTCTACTGGGTCCAGTTCCTTCCCCGCACGAGTACAGCTCACCCGTGGATACTCCCAAAGGTTGGACTTGATGGGGAAACAGGAATACTTGGCTGTGGTAGCTGCAATTTCTTGGGATATCCTCTTGTAAATAATCCACTGCTGAAGTTCTTAAAGTTCAGATACGACACATGGTCGTGTAGAACATACGATACGTGGTCGGTTACAACTACGACACGTGGTCGGTTAAAAATATTGGGATTAAATCCCTTAAACTGTCTCTTTGTCTGTGCCGATTCTCTGGCGACAGGACAATGGCTACAATTGTGTACTGGTCGTTGAGTCGTTGGTGTTATGAAAAATGCCGCAGGGCCCTCAGATCGGTCAGAAATCACAACAGAAATCCAGAACGAATTAATATAGAACTACACTCGCTAGTCTGAATACTGCACTTGAAAAACTAACGATCTTCACTCGACCACGTTTGAAAATGAAAAGACCGAAAGATGGCGGCTTCCGCTCAAAATGGACGACCCACGTGACCCCAGCCATGCGCATGCGCCAAAAGAGGGAGCGCCATCTGTTACGTTCTATTTATTGGTCAGACAGGGCACTGTGATTGGTTGCAGAACTATTAATCCATGATTTGAATGTAACTAGTCCTATCTGGTTTTTAGCCGAAAGTATTAGGGGAAAGCCGGTTGCTAGGCGACACGAAAATCTCATCGAAGTTGTGTAAGCACTCGCATCCTCTAACTTCTAATATATATATCTAACTTCTGCCCTAAACTATAAGGTAACTAGGGGAGCGTCAGTGGTCATAGCCAGTACTGTCACACACGGATCACCATCAAGTACGGATTTGCCTATACAAATCTGAGTCTAGTATCATACGCCCCAAGCATCAATGGCGTGAATGGGATCATTTACTTGTTTACTTACTTACCGGATGCGTCAGCACAGTCGATAGGCGACTCGCTTTCAAATCCAGCTGCGACTCGCTGCAGCCACGGCCAGTGTTAGAAACCGGGCAGTTCCCGGGGTTCACCCAGCCTCTAGGAAATGGGTACGAGAGTTAACAATCTGGGGTAAATGAAGGTTCGTCGCTGTAGCTACGGAGTTGCATGCGGACGGCGACACAGGCGGCCAGTTTCTTATCAGCTGTCCGTGCTGGTAGCAGGGCACTTATGGTTTATAACCGTGTGCAATGACGGTAGTTCACATATCCCTACTTTACCTTTTACCTTTACTTACTAACTTATAGGGAATCGTCACAATCTGTAGCTTAGTCGTTGCGAACGCGCTTCGTAATACCGAGGTCGATTCCAGCTGCAGGCGATTTGGCAGCAGGCCGTTTTGCGTTTGCCCACACTGAGGTCTCGAGAATCTACATAAATTTGCATAGAAAAAACCATAACACCCCAAAAAATATATAAACAATAGGTGGGGTTGATTCTGAAACGGCCTGTAAAGGATACAAGGACATTGCAGAACCAACCCCAACAGCTCCTTGCATTGGCGTGGTTTTTTTAAGGCAAATTTACGTCCAGTAGTTGCTCTATGGACGGTCGGCTTTCATGATACCACTGTCGAAACCAACGAAAGGCGCATGGACCGCAGCTGGGATCTCGGCATTACGAAGCGTTCGCATCGACTTAGCCACTGAGCCGACTGTAAAGCGTATACGTAACTATATTTTTTACGTTGGGAGTCATTGGAATTGCAATCACAATGATGGCGTGGGTGACTAACAATACTTGCTTGGTAAAAGCGACCGACACTGTGTTTGTTTATCAGCTATTAACAGGAAAATTTCACTTGTCAATCACAGTCCAAAAGATCCTGTTTCGTAGAAAGTCAGGGAGATAACGAGATGTCAATCTTTTTTCTGGGTTCTTTTCCCCCGCCTTGTTGTTTATGAAAATAAATTTACGTTGTTAAAATAAGTGTTGTAGCCCTTGTTTACAACAGTCCAGCACAACTTCCTCATTCCAACCTGACTATACAGGAAATTAGTACACAACTCTTTATGTGTACTACTTATAAAAACAGAAGCGTTGCTATTAAAGGGTCATAAGTTTAAATTATTGGTGATTTAATGTGGGAAATGGTTCAAATTTTCACACAAGAATACCTTACGGTTAAAACAATCAATTGACATTCTTTTACATCGGGATTCTTGATTGTTTTTAAGCGTGCAGGTTTTTCTGTCAACTAATAAATACACGCGTTGGGATAACTAAGCACTTTTTTCCACAGTATATGGGTGGGTGGGTGTGGATGTTGATAGGGTTGTGTGTGTGGGTGAGGCTAAATAAAACCTATGAACATCTCTCGTCCTTTTCATAATGACATTTTTCGTTATTTGAAGCCCTACTCTGGCTTTGCCTGGGGCCGCAATATAGCCTGGCCATAAATATGGCCTAAAGGCTGAACGCGGTTTCTGGAACCTCTCCACGGTGATCCTCACCCACATGGTGGCACATTGTGTCATTGGGTGTTTATCGCTTGTGTGATGTCCTAGTGAGGTAGAAAGTCAGTCAGTCAGTGAGGCTAATTTGTAATTGTGGTCTCAGAGTCAAGTTTATGGTATACTTTCATGACGGTATTAACAGACACGGAACAAAGGCAGTCAGTGTTGTTCGATTTTTTTCTTACAGTCTATGCCGTGTGTGGTCGTCAATCAAGTCTGTTCCCAGCCTTCTATTTTGTGCACTGTCGATCATTTATGACACGGGTTTTCTTTCTTGCCACTGTGGCAAACAATGTCACCGCCCTCTCTCTCTCTCTCTTTCTTTCTCTCTCTCTCTCTCTCTCTCTCGCTCTGTCTATCTGTGTCTGTCTGCCTGCCTGCCTGTCTGTTTGTCTGCCTTCCAACTTCGCTGTTGTTGCGATGCACACCAGTTTTTCTCTTCTTGTGTCCAAAAAATGTGCAAGGCTTTAGTCTGTTACTGGTAATTAGTCCTCGTTTGTGTTGGATTGATTTCCACACATCTTTGTTACGTTTTGTATCTGTCTATGGTAGAAGTAACTTTGTTTTATTTGTCTGGGGCAAGAGAGAACTTGTATCTGTCTCTGTCTATAATGTTAGTAACATTTAAATGTCTATGGTGGCGGTAGCATTTTATCTGCCAATGGTGGAAGTAACCTTTATACCTCAATGTTAGGAGTAACATTTATACATCTATGGTAGGAGTAACTTTTATACCTCCGTGGTAGGAGTAACTTTATACCTCTATGGTAGGAGTAACTTGTATACCTCCATGGTAGGAGCAACTTGTATACCTCTATGGTAGGAGTAACTTTCATACCTCTATGGTAGGAGTAACTATTATACCTCTATGGTAAGAGTAACTTTTTTATCTCTATGGTAGGAGTAACTTTTATACCTCTAACTTTCTTATCTCTATGGTAGGAGTAACTTTAATACCTCTATGTTAGTAGTAACTTTTATCCCTCTATGGTAGGAGTAACTTTCATATCTCTATGGTAGGAGTAACTTTTATACCTCTATGGTAGTAGTAACATTTATGCCTCTATGGTAGGAGTAACTTTTATACCTCCATGGTAGGAGTAACTTGTATACCTCTATGGTAGGAGTAACATTTATAGCTCTATGGTAGTAGTAACTTTTGTATTTCTATGGTAGGAGTAACTTTTATGCCTCCATGGTAGGAGTAACTTTTATAACTCTATGGTAGGAGTAACTTTTATATCTCTATGCTAGGAGTCACTTTTATACCTCCATAGTAGGAGTAACTTGTATATCTCTATGGTAAGAAAAACTTGTATACCTCTATGGTAGGAGTAACTTTTATATCTCTATGATATGAGTAACTTTTATACCTCCATGGTAGGAGTAACTTGTATACCTCTATGGTAGGAATAATTTTTATACCTCCATAGTAGGAGTAAAATTTATACCTCCATGGTAGAGGTAACTTTTATACCTCTATGGTAGGAGTAAGTCGTATACCTCCATTGTAGGAGTAACTTTCATACCTCTATGGTAGGAATAACTTGTATAACTCCATAGTAGGAGTAACATTTATACCTCCATAGTAGGGGTTACTTTTATACCTCTATTGTAAGAGTAACTTTTATATCTCTATGGTAGGAGTAACTTTTCTGCCTCCATGGTAGGCGTAACTTTTATACATCTATGGTAGGAATAACTTTAATACCTCTATAGTAGGAGTAACTTTTATGCCTCTATGGTAGGGGTAACTTTTATGCCTTTATGGTAGGAGTAACTTTTATACCTCTTTGGTAGGGGTAACTTTTATATCTCTATGGCATGGGTAACCTTCATACCTCTAATGTAGGGGTCACTTTTATACCTCTATGGTAGGGGTAACTTTCATACATCTATGGTAGGAGTAACTTTTATACCTCTATGGCAGTAGTAACTGTTATACCTCTATGATAGGAGTAACTTTTTTACCTCTTTGGTAGGGGTAACTGTTATACCTCTATGGCAGGGGTAACTTTTATACCTTTATAGTAGGGGTATCTTGTATACCTCTATGGTAGGGGTAACTTTTATACCTCTATGGTAGGAGTAACTTTTATACCTTTATGGTAGGAGTAACTTTTATACCTTTATAGTAGGAGTAACTTTTATACCTCTATGGTAGGGGTAACTTTTATACCTCTATGGTAGGGGTAACTTTCATATATCTATGGTAGGAGTAACTTTTGTACCTCTATGGTAGGGGTTACTTTTATACCTCTATGGTAGGGGTAACATTTATACTTTCATGGTAGGGGTATCTTTTATATCTCTATGGTAGGAGTAACTTTTATACCTCTATGGTAGGAGTAACATTCTTTTTTTTTATCTGTCTGTGGCAGGAGAAAACTTTCATCTATCTCTGTCTATAGTGTTAGTAACCTTTATATCTCTCTGGTGGCAGTAGCTTTTTATCTGTCCATGGTAGGACTAACTTATATACTTCTTCGGTAGGGGTAACTTTTTACTGCATTTATTTCATCTTGATCAAGGTCTTCCCTTTGCTATGGGTTCAATATATTTCATCAGCATTTCTCTTAATGACAGTTGGTACCAGTTCATTTTAGTCAGAGGGTCAACCCATCTTATATCTTGCTTTTCAATAAACTGCAATCCCTTCCTTTTTTCTAATTTCTTCTTCTTCTTCTTCTTCCTCTTTTTTTTAAAAAAAGTTTTGTTCTTCTTGTTACACCAACAGATCTCTCGTCTCCGTAGCTGTGGTATTGTCCTATTTAGCTGTGGTTGACACTGGTATCATAAAGTTAGCCAAAAATGGTCTTTCTTTGCTTCCGAACGTTGAATTATTTAGTAATTGTAACTCGGCAGCAGTAACGCTCTAATTTCAGATAGGATATAGTGTCAGCTTGTTAAATGCCGGTTTTATAGTTTGTGATTGAAGGCAGAATAATGGATACAGAAATCGTTAGCAACTTATTGATTTATTGAATACTAAACACAATACGTTTGTTTATTTGCTCATGATTGCTGGTTTTGAATTGTTATTAAATATTGATTTTTCGGTATTGATTTTTAATAATGAAGTAGACCCGTTTACATCTTATTGCTGTTAACTGTGTTAAAGAATTGTAATTACGGTTGCAAATTGTGGCCGGGGGGGGAGGGGGGGGGCGACGCAGGGTAGTGTGAGTTTCCGAATAGTGGTTTCTCGGGCTATATATCTTCCACAATTAAATATCTATCAACGAGTCTATATGATTACCTACCTCTTTACCTACCTACCTATCTGTCCGCCCGCCTATCGGAAGCAAAAAAAAAAAAAAAAATACAGTGGAAGACGTTTTTAAAAGGCAGAAAGAAAACACATTCACACACACACACAAAGAGGTAGAAGACGTTTCTTGCGCTTAAGGAAACATCACGTGTTGCATAGGAAACGTCGTTATTAATTTGGACTAATTTGGATGCTTTAGATGACACGCACTGGGAAAACCTGGTAACTAGAATTTTGTTTTATCGGACCTCGCAAAACAAAAACAAACAAAAATACAGTGGAAGACGTTTTTAAAAGGCAGAAAGAAAACACATTCACACACACACACACACACACACACACACACACACACACACACACACACACACAAAGAGGTAGAAGACGTTTCTTGCGCTTAAAGGAACATCACGTGTTGCATAGGATACGTCGTAATTAATTTGCTATCGGAGGAGAAGGAGAGGGGTAGGAGGAGGCAGTGACGATCTGAATGGTTTCTCTTTTTAAAATTAATATCAGAAATGGGTCAAGTAGAAAGCAATTGATGTCACTTGTCGGACATGATTTCCCCCCCCCCTCCCCCCATCCCGCCCCCCCCCCCCCCCCCCCCCCCCCCCCCCAAAAAAAAAAGTGAATATCACAGTATGTGCACATAGTTTTTTTTTAATACACACAAGGAAACGTTTCCACCAAGGTTTTTTTTTTCTCTTCTGAATTCAACTGCCAACTATACTTAACAAAAATGTTAATCAATAAAGAGCATACAGATGACAGATAATAAAAACAAATAAAAAAAATTTATTTGCTATCGTCCCCTTGTCGGATGCAATATTATTTTTTTTTTTGGTTATTTTGAAGCCACACATCGTCTTGTGCCGGGGGCCCTGAATGTAGCTGGGCCATAAATATTGCCATAGCGGCTGAACAGGGTTTCCGGGACCTCTCCACGGGTGGTCCTCATCCGCACGGTGGCACTTTGTGTCCCTGGCTGTTTATCGCTTGTGTGATGTCCTGGTGGGGAACGACTTACATAGATACAGCTAGGTCGTTCCGTGTAGCTTAACTTCAGCTTCGAGCGAATGGTTTAACAGCTTCGAGCGAATGGTTTAACAGAGTAGATATTCTAAATATGTATCTTGCGATACACGCACACACACACACACACATACACACACACACGCACACATACTGAATTACACGATAATCTCACGTGATCATAGCGTGACGAACTATGCATGGAATGACATAAATTCGGGGGTGTTGTCTTATAGTGGATATCGCTGATGTAGGTCATAACGGACTTGATAGTGTTTTTGTAGTATGTTATGTGTAATGTAGATGTAGTATACGTCCTTAATCCGTTCCACTGGACTTCATCAAACAGGACATATACCAAACACATTTTCCCCCTAAGAAATAATGGGTGGATGCCTAATCCGCTCCCCCTTTTTTTTTTTTTTTTTAAATGCTATTGACATATAATACATTGATTAGGGGGGGGGGGGGTTAATATACTTTAAACACTGCTTTGTACTATAATGCGGCATCCGTGGCTTAGGCGCTGCGAATCTGACTTGTAATTCCAACGTACCGCGATCACAAGCCATTTCTGGCTGCGTAGATTTGTATCATGGTATTTGGCTTCTCAGGTCGACTCAGCCTAAAATGAGTACTATGATGTACGTCCTGGGGAAGTGAAGACGTCCGGCATAATGCTGACCACATTACCCACCTAATGCCGATGGTCTGTACAATTATGGGCGCTCTACCCGATACGCCTAAAAGGCGTGAAAAGGGATCTTAACTTTATTTACTTACTTAGTACTCAAATACATACGTGCAAAATTGATTACATGAATTAAAAATTTAACCCGGCTTCAACTTGATGAGAAGAGTCGGGTGCTTATTATGAAGACGCTGAGAAGCGAGAAGGAGGAGCAGATGTTTTTGTTTGGAAGAAAAATCCATTTTCAATAAAACTTCACGAATCGTAAACGCTCGAGTTTTTTTTCTCTTGTGTTATTTCTTTTCCCTGCTTGGATGTGGTCGAGGTTCACACGTTTTAGCACGAGAGTCGTATATCAAACAAAGGTCGTATAGCATGCTGGACTTATAAGAAAGCGGTCGTATATACCGTCGTTTATTGTAAGTAAGGTAGTTATTATGTCACAAGAGAACCAATTACTCACATTAATTTTTAAGTAATAATGGGAGGTTGACTAGAGTGCGTCGTAACAACGGGAAACTCGAAGGTAAAGGAATCTAGAGAGAGGGAGAAGACTGAGAGAGAGGGAGAGAGAGAGAGAGAGAGAGAGAGAGAGAGAGAGAGAGAGAGAGAGAGAGAGAGAGAGAGAGAGAGAAAGCAAGAGAGAGAGCGAGAGAGAGAGAGAGAGTTGAACAATGTGTCATAATGACTTAGAAGAACATCAGTATAAATAACCAGTGAGAATATAAGCTATAGGATGTTGTGGATAGATATTATTAACAACAAAACGTGATGTGGATTATAATACGAATGAAAGCCTGCTGTGGGTGGGAAGCCTTGATAACACTAGGAAATCTCTAGAAGCCAAAAGAGGATTGCGTGGTCTCGAGGCATGGTGTCCGCCTCGGGTTATAGGTTCTGGGTTCAATCCCCGTTAATGGCTGGGATTTTTTTCACGTGGACTTGGACTTCTAGTAATTACCCCTGGTTCTGGGTAATGAGATTGGACGCATGTGTGCATTTTTGCGGACGTAAAAAAATGTCTTGGCAGTTGGAAATCGAAAAGAGTAGCCCAACGGCGCTGACCGCTCAAAATTTGGAGTTAAAATCTATTCAAAGTATTTCTGGATCATCGACAGTGCTACACAGCCTGTGCACTGTGCTGAGCTTCTTCGGACTCAGATTTGAGTTAGAAGAATAACTGAGCACTTATGGGTTACTATCCGTGTGCCATAATGTTGATCCGTTGTTCAAACCTTCAAATCTAGAAGCCAAAATAAATATAACCTAATACAAACGTAGGATGTTATATGTTTAATAACAAATCATTACTACAGTATGCAATAGAAACAAAAACAAAAGGTTAGTTGCGTATCCTTTACAGGACTTTGCAGAACCAATCCCAGCAGCCCCTGGCTATTGTGTGACATAAACAAAGAAGGATTTAAAACAAATTACTTTTAAACTACAATCGTTAGTCAACTGATCTCTGCGCAGAATAGAAGTCTCAAATGCAAATGGTCGACTGCGAAGCTTTGAGAGAGGACAAGACAATGTGCAGAGAACTAAACATTCCAACACTGGCGAGACGTGTTCAGTTTACATGTGTAAGCGTTAGCAGGTAGCGTTTACACTTGTGATGGTACCACGTGATTTTTCTCCCCACCGTCGCTTCGCTGTTGAGAATATGCTTGCACAGCTAGCACTGTAGTACTAGCAACTGGTAGCTTTCAACCTTTCACACATTACATTTTCTGCTTGAACGGTGTAAGCCTGCAGCAAGTGTTCATTTGGCTGTGCTCGAAACGTCAAATGAGTGTTGTATTTGTTATTAATAGTAAACAGTACATTTTTTTTTCTTGGCAGTGAAGAGTTTCAGTGGCGATTACTACCATTGCCTGCACACCTCACCCAAGACCATATTCATCTGACGGGTCACGCACCTGACGTCACCAACCTGGGCTAACAATACGTGAAGTTTTCACTCTGGCAGTCCCGTGTTTATTTTTTTTTTTTTCGGTGTGTTGCCTGCCGTCCCCCATATAAATTGTAGGAATAAGCTTAAGAATTAAAAATATACAACGTCCGACAATTGAGTAATGAGACTGATTTTATTATGGCCAAGACAAAAATGCCATCTGTGAATTAAACAATTGTATCCAAAGAAGAAACCTTCATCTATGATCTGGCAACTTTTCATAGCCGCCCTTTAAGAAGACAACAATTAAGCCGGCATTTTGTTAACCTAGTCAGAGGTGCATTGTTACGTAATTAGCATGGAGTAAAAAAAAAAAAAAAAAGCTAACATTAAATTATGTTTAAAACTAAAAAATAGTGCCATTGCGAGAGTTGAATCGATGCGACAAGTTTATGGGGATAATTGTTTATCTCGTGCACAGATTTTCAGCTGGTATTGACGATTCAAAATTTGTGTGGAAATTATTATTAATGCAGCTAGACCTGGACGCCCAATTTTTGTTCGTAATGAGGAACTCATTGCAAAATTCCGAGAACAGATATAAAAAGTTCGTTGTTCGACTGTGAGAATGATGGTAGATGAATTTGATGTTAATACAGACACTATTTCTAAAACGTTAGTGCAAGATTTTGGCAGGAAAAAAGTTTGAAACCTCAAAAGAGTGGTAGAAATTACAGTAACAAAGCCATCGTCTTGTAACCTGTGGGTATTGTTGTTAAGTGTTCAAGAAGGATAAGCACGTGACATCACGGTGCATAAAAACACGATGACGTCATAATGGCAGTTTAAAGATGACCGCCCAACCTTTTACATGCACCATAGAGAAGCAGCGTTCTGTTATCCGTTTTCTATTTTTTAATGAGTGCAGCTGTAAAACCTATAAAAATTCATCGGTGAATAGTTCTGGTTCAGTATGGCGATGCATGCCTGTCAATCCATCAAGTGTATGAGTGGAGTAGGAAGTTTCAATAAGCTATGACCTCTGTGACAGACCGGGTCAGGCACGCCAAGTAGTGAACCCAGAGTCGACTGCCTCCATTGAAGGCATTGTACAGGGTAAAAAAATCGACTGCTGGAGTGACTCAACCTAAATGTGTACAGAGTACAGGAAATGTCCCTCAAGGTAAAGGTGACCGGTGTGATGCTGACCATATCACCCATCGGGTGTCCACTGGTCACTAAAACAAAAATGGATCTAACACCATTTGCCCGATACGCTAATGTTAACAGGGTCCTTCACCTATCTTAAATTTAACAACAAACAAGTTACAGCAGAATTTGCAGTATGATTACTTTTTACCGGGTGAGAATAAAACAAGAAGTTAAAAAGAAGCTACATTAACAAGGTTTCTTTTGAAAAACAGTAAACTTGTTACGAAAGTCCAGTTTCGGCTTTGATCAACTGATCTTATAACTTTCTTTCCTTTCAGGAGACGGAAGAACCACAAGAAACGCGAGCACAAGAAACAACGACCCGTGTCTGCTCACGTTTCTTCAAGCCAGAGTCAGCCATCCTTAGTGGAACACATCCCCAATGGCAGCCTGCCCAGGGTGAGTTTGATCTCAATGCTGTATTTAGTTACCCCCCAAGTTTCTTTTCTGCCGCCTTTCTTTAAATATTTTGTAAGCGCCCGAGACTGGTCTCTAACCTTGAAATCGAACAGGCGTTAAAACAAAACGAAAAAAAATGAAAAGGACAAATAATGACATAAAATAAAATTTCTAAAGAAATTATTGTCTAAGTAGTTTGAAACTAGGTTGTAAAATTACACAGACGTGGTAGGTCCGATTGTCAACTCAGCTTTTGCAATGGCAATTCAGTGAGGAAGATATTTAGTAGTTCTATGTGGGGTCTTTAAATGACACTGGCACTAGATTATGGTATGTTTAGCTGTAACATACGCGCACAAGAAACAAAAGATCAATTGTTCGTACCTGTGTCAAAACTACCACAAGATATTGAGGGATCGACGGAGAGCCCTATCGTTTAGATACAAATGAAGCAGTACTAGAGGTACTCCACGCTAGTTATGAATAGATGGAATAACTGAGGCCATGAATACTAGCTATTAAGTTGCACGTATGCGGGTGCCTGTTTAAAACTTTATGCTGAAAGGCAGAACACTGCCTAGAGAAAAAGAAAAAAAAAACAATAAGAAGGTTTGTTACACACCCACACACACTTAAAACTACATGTACACACAAACTATGCGCCGCCGTCTGCACAATGAAGGTTGCTGCAGAGTAACAACAACTGTCTTTGGATATATTAGTGAGGTCATATTCGCCTTCATGGTGTGACTCTCTTACTACTGTCTAAACACCACGACATTTTTTTAAATAACATGACCACCGCGGAGATCGAACCCCAGTACCCGAAGATCATGAATTTGTTAAACACATTCACTAACCTGTATGTCGCTAAGCTGCGCTTGAACAACTCGAGGCTTATGTTCATTGAAAAGCTGTTAATGGCCCTTAAACAACGTCAATTATTTTCACCTCGTTAGAAATAAAACACAACGGTTATACAAAAAGGTGTATAGATTTCGATGTTATTAAGTGCGGCAAACGCAGCGTGATTCTACATAATTAACATTAGCATATCAGTCTGTCAGATGACTCATCGTTTTTGAAAACTGTGTTTGCTGTTTAGAAAGTCCCGAGGTCACAACACAGGTCGGTTTTACTTCTGTACACAACGAGTATTGGTTTACCATGTTTTGTAAGACTCCTTAGTCATCCACTGCACCTAGGTCAATTTCCAGTTGTCTTGACGCTGTCCTACCTTTGGATCAAGATGGACACAGGCGAGAGAGTGAGGTCGACGAATTGCAACTCTTCCTCACTTAAATCCAAATCCTTGTGCAATTCACTTTCATCGAGCTACTTTGAATAAAAGAACAACAAAAACTAGGTTTTGAAAATAACTGCCTTAATTGCTCCTGTTTATCATTGTAAATACGGCTCCGTTGCTAAAAAGTTAGTGAATGCGGTTAGCAATTTCATTGGTTTTCCTTCATTTAAATTTATTCGATCCAATGCCATGGGTACCAGGTACAATCCTGTGAAGTAAACGCGGCCGGCCTGATGTTTACATCTCCCACTAAGTGCCTGGTTGGTTTATAAAATATAGGTCTAGCCCTATATGCCTAATACGTATAAAGGCGGGGAAAAGGTTTCTTTACTTTTAAATGTCAACATTTAAAATGGTGATGCCGGAATTACTACAGTGTACAAAATCATCGGGCCTTGTACCAGAAGTATAATTTTTCTCCACAAGCATCGCAGAGTACCAAATTTCTAGGAAAGCACTAATAATTTCAGCAGTCCTGTTCAGGAGGAATGAGAGAGAGAGAGAGAGAGAGAGAGAGAGAGAGAGAGAGAGAGAGAGAGAGAGAGAGAGAGGTTATTACCAAGTTAAGCAGCAGTATAATAATGAAGAAGAGTTGTTGATCTGATCTATTAATAGCTAATAGTAACAAACATTGTAGGCGTTTGTATGAGAGAGGTATATGCCCCAGGTTATTTACCATATAAACCATAGGGTGTGGTCTCTCTCAGCAAAACGACTGTTTGTACGCCCCGACGATAGCCTCGCACACAGCACGAACCCTGTAACTGTGTCTTAAGTGGTGAGTTCGCAATACTGTACGTGGTGTGTGTATGTATGTGTGTTGGTTTGAGTTAAACTGTTTTGGTTTTCTATGCTTTGAAAACGATAAAGGGAAACATGAACTTTAAGAGAAATATCGTCATTTCATGGCAGTTTATCAAGAGTTATTTTCTAACCGGACGACCAACAACACGGAGTCTTCACACTCAAACCCCCCCCCCCCCCCCCAACCCCCCCCCCCCCACCCCCATACACCGAAAAAGTGGTCAATAAGGCAGTAACGGCATTTTTTTTTTAAACAATATTTACTACACTTTTACCGTATGCACGACAGTAGGTTACTTCTTCTGACCGCAGTGTACCTCAATTTACCTGTTTTATATAGTTCAACAATGTCTTGGGGTTCGTTTCTGTTAAACTGATTGCTATCCCGGAGGTTGGAGTGCCGATTAGTCTGTATAAAATATGAATCTTCTACTGTATAGACCATGCAACCCTGGTGGGGAAGAGGTCCATTTACGTTTTTTTCTTTCTTTCTCTTATCGTCCTCTGATCTGATAATTTGTGATCATTTGACTGTTGGTACAGGTCAGTAGCACTGGACTGTGGATGGAGACGCCGGGTGTCTACGCAGTGCCTCCATCTCAGAATTACTATTACCCTCATCCCCACAGCTACGGCATGTATGGCAAAGAATACACCTACCCCATGTCCCGGGCCATATCGGAGTCAAGAATACCACAACCTGGTAAGTTATCTACCGTCTGATCATGTTTTTCTGATTCGTGTATAATCGGGATTCGAAGACATGAACATGAAGGGGGATTGGCCAGTTAACAGCATCTTGTCTGAGAAACTGGCACATTTTGGTTATGTCAAGCGCCAGATCGGATTCGAAACAATAAGAGCAGAAGACATCGTACCAGAAAAGAGTGACAGGTGCCAACCAACACGAAGGTGGGCACATTATATAAGTGACACACTATATAGGTAAGTCCACGAGGTTTGAAAGCTGGCGATAGACCGAATTCCTTTCAAGCAGACGGTAACAAGAGCGACGTTTTGCAATGGATGTGTTGCATGATGGTGATATAATCGAGAAATTCTTGATAGCCTTTTATCATGACATTGAAAGGTTTCAGCGCACAAACTAAATCATGCTGGTGGGAATCGTAAGATGTGAAGAGGCATGATCGCCCACGCCAGATTACAACGAACTTGATGATAATAATGTTCATCATCATCATCACTATCATAAACGAAGTGTTTGATACATATCCACGACTTCACAAGAAACAACCCAGATTAGTAAGTAGCTTTTTGCGGCGTACTTGTTGGGAGCAGTGGGTCTGTTCCCCCTCCCCCCAACCTAGGGCCCTGGAGCCCACACGAGGATCATGGGACATACGATGCTAATCCTTTTTTATACACATCAGCACTGGATGGGGTCAACAGCACTCTGACCTCATTTACTTCTCATGACATTATCTGGTATCCATTTTAGGCTGGGTCAACCTGGGAGCCAAGGACAGTTTAGAAAATAATCCTTCTCGGTGGAGTTTCGAACTCAAGACCGCGGGACCGGCAGATGAGCGTCTAGTTTCTGGGTTACTGACGCTCCAGGAAATGCATGTCACTGTATCTTTAAATTCCTATAATTTACATGGCAAACGTGTAGCCGGTATGGTACTGGCAACATCATTCGTAGAGTCCTAACTGGTCTATAACTCAAGTTTAGCACCATATACCCAAATCGCCAAATGCGTGTGGGGGCCCTATACTTTATTTATTTGGTTATCTATGTTTGACATGAAATGCTACAGAAACAATCTTAGAATACCATGGACCAAGAAGAACAAAAACTCCGACGGTCTACATGATTTGAGCATTAAGGAGAATTGGCTCATAAACACCATCCTCTCCTGAAAGTTAGAGTATTTTGTCAATGTTAAACGTCACGGTAGCTTGCTGAGAACGGTAATAACGGTTATGTTTCTGGAAAACTGTGCAGAGGCAGACCTCTGTGGATGTGGATACAAGACATTGAAGTTGCATTAGCTATGAAAGCACATAAGGCTATAGAAAGAAAAACTTTCAAGAGTACCGTGACGAGAGAGACATTCTGTAAGGACCTGTAGGTTCATGGTGATGTTTGTTACAGATTTCACACGATATAGTTGTTCTGCTGTATAAAGTTCAACTCTGCTTACTTTCTCACACCATTTCTTCTAGCGTAATTATATTACTATAATATAAAGTTTGTTGTACATTTATAATTAATACGTTTTCCCTAAAATTACTGTAATGTATGCGCATGCAGCTGTAAATTTTATGTGTACTAGTGGACTGGTTATAATTGTTTAGTCGAAACAGCTTGCTTTCTTTCCGTTCTTCTGTTTGTCTGCCGATTAATTCACCTACGCATCTATTCCACCACTAATCCATTCGTCTATCTATCTATCTATCTATCTATCTATCTATCTATCTATCTATCTATCTATCTATCTATCTATCTATCTATCTATCTATCTATCTATCTATCTATCTATCTATCTATCTATCTATCTATCTATCTATCTATCGATCGATCGATCGATCGATCGGTCGGTCGGTCGGTCGGTCGGTCGGTCGGTCGGTCGGTCGGTCGGTCGGTCGGTCGGTCGGTCGGTCGGTCGGTCGGTCGGTCGGTCGGTCGGTCGGTCGGTCGGTCGGTCGGTCGGTCGGTCGGTCGGTCGGTCGGTCGGTCGGTCGGTCGGTCGGTCGGTCGGTCGGTCGGTCGGTCGGTCGGTCGGTCGGTCGGTCGGTCGGTCGGTCGGTCGGTCGGTCGGTCGGTCGGTCGGTCGGTCGGTCGGTCGGTCGGTCGGTCGGTCGGTCGGTCGGTCGGTCGGTCGGTCGGTCGGTCGGTCGGGCGGGCGGGCGGGCGGGCGGGCGGGCGGGCGGGCGGGCGGGCGGGCGGGCGGGCGGGCGGGCGGGCGGGCGGGCGGGCGGGCGGGCGGGCGGGCGGGCGGGCGGGCGGGCGGGCTGGCGGGCTGGCTGGCGGGCTGGCTGGCTGGCTGGCTGGCTGGCTGGCTGGCTGGCTGGCTGGCTGGCTGGCTGGCTGGCTGGCTGGCTGGCTGTCCTTTTATCCATCTAAGAGGCATCCTCTTCTCCCACCATTTTCTTCACACGACTAAATGGTCAAATCCTTTTGTGTAAGATAACCACCAATCAGTAGTCATAAGTATCTATTTAGTTCCTAGCTCTGTGATCACAGTGGCACTTTATGCTCCAACTTTCTCAAACAAGGTTGTTAACACATGACAATCTGGCAATAGAAAATAACCTCTAAAAAATGGGGTGCAAAATAATCATTGACTCTAATGTAAATTTACAGGAGTACATTATGCACCACACAGACCTCAAATTGGAAGCCAAAACAACGTATATTTGTGTAAGACATATTTTCATTTGGCAGTTAATTGCACTGACGTTGTTTTATTGTTGTGCATGTGAATTTTAACTTCATAGTGATCGACCGTCAAAAGTATTCTGTCGAATTTTTTTCTTTAAAGATAGTTTATCCCCGTGTGGATTCAGGGGTTTTTTAGAGGTCGGAAAAGAGGGAAAACGGGGGGTGGGAGAAGCGATGGATGTATGGAATATCTGATGCCGTAAATATCAGCAATATGCGGAGCACATACTAATGCTTGCACACGATACTTCTTCAAACCTGCAGCTGAAATGCAGAACATAAGCTTTTCATATGAAGCTCCCTCTTAACAAATGTTCCTTCTTTCCAACAATTGTTGGGAAATCCCTAAGGCCACTGGAACAACCATGGGAAAATAAGTGCACATGTATTTACTACCACTGATATAAATAAAGGATAGATGTAGTCATCAGGGTACAAACTAGACAACAACAAAATAGAAAGCTATCTTTGCCACTTAGGGGTTCGAACCTACCTTATCCAAATAACGACAAAGCCTCGATTTAGCAACCTGGCCTCTTCATATCGTAAATAGAGTAAAACCTTGATACGAATTCCAACGGCCGGACTGAAAATCGAGTTCATGTGTTTTTTAAATCCTGATTTGCAGGGCTAATAACAAAAATACCCCCCCCCCCCCCACCTCTTTCCGTGTGGGTTCCAAAGCCTCGCTGAGGTGAGGGTAATGAAAATAGACCCACTGCCTCCTCAACAAGTATGTCGTAAGAGTAGACTTATTTGGGGCTTCCTTCAAAGTCGGAGTGAATCTGCCTGAGAGGAAAGGATTCAACAATCTGCATACAAATAAGTCAGATCTATAAAACTGATGTGCACACAAAAGAACAAGATGGAAGGATAACATCAGAGAAACTCTACAACAGCACGATGTGCCTATGGTCGAGGTAGCCAGAAGAGCTAGAAACAGAAGGAGGAGGAGGAGGAGGGAGGAGGAGGAGGAGGAGGAGGAGGAGGAGGAGGAGGAGGAGGAGAAGGAGAAGGAGAAGGAGAAGGAGAAGGAGAAGGAGAAGAAGAAGAAGAAGAGGACGAAGAAGAAGAAGAAGAGGAGGACGAAGAAGAAGAAGAGGACGAAGAAGAAGAAGAGGACGAAGAAGAAGAGGACGAAGAAGAGGACGAAGAAGAAGAAGAGGACGAAGAAGAGGACGAAGAAGAAGAAGAGGACGAAGAAGAAGAAGAGGACGAAGAAGAAGAAGAGGACGAAGAAGAAGACGAAGACGAAGAAGAGAAGAAGAAGAGGACGAAGAAGAAGAAGAGGACGAAGAAGAAGAAGAGGACGAAGAAGAAGAAGAGGAGAAGAAGAAGAGGACGAAGAAGAAGAAGAGGACGAAGAAGAAGAAGAGGACGAAGAAGAAGAAGAGGACGAAGAAGAAGAAGAGGACGAAGAAGAAGAAGAGGACGAAGAAGAAGAAGAGGACGAAGAAGAAGAGAGACGAAGAAGAGGACGAAGAAGAAGAAGAGAGGACGAAGAAGAAGAAGAGGACGAAGAAGAAGAAGAGGAAGAGAAGAAGAAGAGGAAAGAAGCGAAGAAGAAGAAGAAGGAGAAGAAAGAGAAGAAGAAGAAGAAGAAGAAGAGAGAGAAGAGAGAGAAGAGGAGAAGAAGAAGAAGAAGAGAAGAAGAAGAGAAGAAGACGAAGAAGAAGAAGAAGAAGAAGAAGAAGAAGAAGAAGAGAAGAAGAGAGAGAAGAGAAGAAGAAGAAGAAGAAGAAAGAAGAAGAAGAAGAAGAAGAAGAAGAAGAAGAGAAGAAGAAGAGAAGAAGAAGAAGAAGAAGGAAGAAGAAGAAGAAGAAGAGAAGAAGAAGAAGAAGAGAAGAAGAAGAGAAGAAGAAGGAAGAGGAAGAAGAAGAAGAAGAAGAAGAGAAGAAGAAGAAGAAGAAGAGAAAGAGAGAGAAGAAGAAGAAGAAGAGGAGAAGAAGAAGAAGAGAGAAGAAGAAGAAGAAGAGGAGAAGAAGAAGAAGAAGAGAGAAGAAGAAGAAGAAGAAGAAGAGAGAAGAAGAAGAAGAAGAAGAAGAAGAAGAGAGAAGAAGAAGAAGAAGAGGAGAAAGAAAGAGAAGAGAGAGAGAAGAAGAAGAAGAAGAAGAAGAGAGAGAAGAGAAGGAGAGGAGAAGAAGAAGAGAGAGAGAAGAAAAAGAGGAGAAGAAGAAGAAGAAGAAGAGAAGAAGAGAAGAGAGAAGAAGAAGAAGAAGAAGAGAGAAGAGAAGAAGAGAAGAAGAAGAAGAAGAAGAAGAAGAAGAAGAAGAGAAGAGAGAGAAGAGAGAAGAAGAAGAAGAAGAAGAAGAAGAAGAGAGAAGAGAGAGAAGAAGAAGAAGAAGAAGAAGAAGAAGAAGAAGAGAAGAAGAAGAAGAAGAAGAAGAAGAAGAAGAAGAAGAAGAAGAAGAGAGAAGAAGAAGAGAAGAAGAAGAAGAAAGAGAGAGAGAGAAGAGAGAAGAAGAAGAAAGAGAGAAGAAGAAGAAGAAGAAGAAGAAAAGAAGAAGAAGAGAGAAGAATGAGAGAAGAAAGAAAGAGAAAGAGAGAGAAGAAGAGAGAGAGAAGAAGAAGAAGAAGAAGAAGAAGAAGAAGAAGAAGAGAAAGAAGAAGAAGAGAGAAGAGAGAGAGAAAGAAAGAGAAGAGAAGAAGAAGAAGAGAAGAAGAAGAGAAGAGAGAAGAAGAAGAAGAAGAAGAGAGAAGAAGAGAGAGAAGAAGAAGAAGAGAAGAGAAGAGAGAAGAAGAAGAAGAAGAAGAAGAAAGAGAAGAAGAAAGAGAGAAGAGAGAAGAAGAAGAAGAAGAAGAAGAGAAGAAGAGAGAAGAAGAAGAAGAGAAGAAGAAGAAGAAGAAAGAGAGAAGAGAGAAGAAGAAGAAAGAAGAAAAGAGAAGAGAGAGAAGAGAGAAGAAAGAGAAGAAGAAGAAGAGAGAAGAAGAAGAAGAGAAGAAAAGAAGAAGAAGAAGAAGAAGAAGAAGAAAGAAGAAGAGAAAGAAGAAGAAGAGAAGAAGAAGAAGAAGAAGAGAAGAAGAAGAAGAAGAAGAAGAAGAGAGAAGAAGAAGAGAGAGAGAAGAAGAGAGAAGAAGAAGAAGAAGAAGAAGAGAGAAAGAAGAAGAAGAAGAAGAAGAAGAAGAAGAAGAAGAAGAAGAAGAAAGAAGAAGAAGAAGAAGAAGAGAAGAAGAGAAGAAGAAGAGAAGAAGAAGAAGAGAAGAAGAAGAAGAGAAGAAGAAGAAGAAGAAGAAGAAGAAGAAGAAGAAGAAGAAGAAGAAGAAGAAGAAGAAAGAAGAAGAAGAAGAAGAAGAAGAAGAAGAGAAGAAGAAGAAGAAGAAGAAGAAGAAGAAGAAGAAGAAGAAGAAGAAGAAGAAGAAGAAGAAGAAGAAGAGAAGAAGAAGAAAGAAGAAGAAGAGAAGAAGAAGAAGAAGAAGAAGAAGAGAAGAAGAAGAAGCATCGAGTCAAACGGTGAACTCTACTACAGTTTGCATTTATTTCTCCAGCCTGCATTGTGTTATAATAGTTTTATTTTGTATTTTAACATCTTTTTTAAAAACAGATTGTAATTGTAGTCGTAATATTATTTCGTTCTTGCATGACTTTTTGAATGTATATTGTATCGGCTGTGTATCAAAACTAACAGTGAACTAATTTACGGAGAAATTTGCAACGTAGAAAACAGCTGAAGATGTACGTTATTTGTTTATGCAAACAACCGGCTTTTTGAAATAATTGCAGTATCTTATATTAATGTGATAAATATGTAAGTTAGAAAGGAATCAGGAGAAGCAGTAAGTGGTCGTAGAAAGTTTTTGAATTTTGAAGGTGTTATTCGGTGGCGACAGCATTCGGTTTTATGGTTAGATTTCATAGCAAGCTGCTATAAAGTCATGAGATCAATTGCTACTTACTGGATGTGTGACAATATAAGTTATGTTGATGGTTCAGAATTGATGACAACAGGTTTTTGGAGAGAAAAAAAAGGATCGACAAGCTAAAGAAAGATGTCGGTAACAGTGGGCGGAGTTGTTGATGTTTTGTATACAATATCGTGTGTATATAAACCATGGGGATGAGGAAGGAGAGAGAGAGAGAGACGAGCCGAGTAGCCACCAAAGCAGCGGAAATGTAGTTTGTGGGAAAAGTAAAGAAAATGACTGCCGGTGGGTACAAACAAACAAGGAAGGGCGGTTGTTTTCCCGTGAAAACATGAAAGTAGATTAGAGAAATTAGAAAATCAATAATTTTTGGGACATGCTTTGATCTGAATAAGTTTTTAAAAATGTATACAACTTTTAAACTTGCACGAATAACGGCTAGGGACACAGAAAAGGGAGATAAGAATAGACTTCATCCCAGAGGTGATCACGTGAGATGGTCAACCATGCTGCCCAAGACTATGGTCATTGTACATGATGATGAAGATAAGAAAACTAGTTGTTGCATGCTTTTACACAAAGCACATATAAGTAACGACAGTTCTAATGTAATGTAAACAAGGAAGAACAATACCCATATATGAGATTTTTGTTTCTTTAATGTTTTTGTTTTTCTTATATAATTAACAATAGCCACGTTCATGTCTCGTTTACGTTTTGTATACATTTGTTTCTCTTTACATTTGCATGTAAATTTGATATTGTTTAACATGGGTTTAAATTTTTTTTTAAGCCTAATATTTCTTGTTATTTTACGTTATTTCATTTTACCACCGTTTGTAAGTATGATTTCACTCCGGTAATATTCACAAATAACTAATCAAATATAAATCAAATTTAATAACGATTACAAATAAAAATATAAATTTTTTGTTTTTTGAGTAGTCATATTCAGGGAAACGCACTTTACGCTCAATGGCTACTTTATTTATAGAATATTTTCCCGGGTATGCATGAGGTGGTTTTATTTTGTAGATGTTGATTACTGGGTAGGAGTTTTCGATGAGTCAGATCAGACTAACTCCAATCGAGAATCATAGCTGTTGCCATGACTTCCCTCACGATGTCAGGTAGTTTCTTTTTATTTTCGTTTTAATAGAAGAAGCCATTCAACAGTTAAATATACTGACGTTGCTTCAACCACACCAGTAAAGGCCGTCTTTGCTTCAAAGTTTGTCAGCTATAAATTGTTAAAAAGTGTTACTTTCTTTACCATCCAGAATCATAGCTGTTGCCATGACTTCCCTCACGATGTCAGGTAGTTTCTTTTTATTTTCTTTTCAATAGAAGAAACCATTCAACAGTTAATATACTGACGTTGCTACAACCATACCAGTAAAGGCCGTCTTGGCTTCAAAGTTTGTCAGCTATAAATTGTTAAAAAGTGTTACTTTCTCTACCATCCAGAAACAATAATCAGTCCCCTCTTTGTTCTCTCGCGCGAAAACTGTTTTACGCCTTTTATAAATCTCGCTGACGCCTAATATATTAGAGAAGTGGCTTAATAAAAACCGTTTCCCACGACTAGCTGTCCTCGCCGTTGCAAGGTGCCAGGGCGTTATTTATTGGTTGTCTAGGTCTAAACAAGGGGGACCTTTCACCAGGGGCTGCATTCAGCGGAACAACAAAATCCCATAAGTTATTCCCCCTGCAGGTCTCAGAGTTCCTTAGGAATATCCTCTTCGGTCCTTATTGGGAATACTGTCCTATTTATATATAATTAATTCTGATGGTGTATTCTATACAAGTTAAATGTCAGCTTTTTTTAACACTAAGGGAGCGGTCAAGGTGTAGCCGCTAGACGCTCATCTGTTGATCTGAAAGTCGTGGGTTCAAATCCGACCAGAGCTCGACTCTTTTTCTATCTAAAAGATGTCGGCTTACGTGTCGATCCAGCAGTAAATTGGCACCAAGTAATTACCTGGGAACTAAAGGCGGATGACATGATGTTGGTGCGGATTGGCCTGTATAATATTGGTCTTTATTACCGTATAACAGGAGCCGGTACTATCTGTCTTCTGTTAACGCCGAATGTCGGGCGGCGTATATCAAACCTGATATCCTTGCTGCGCCACCAGCATCGGGCAAAGAAGCGCATTGGGGAGGAACTAGCATTATCCTCATCATCATCATCCCTACCAACTGGCGTAGACGCTCATGCGTTTCCACAGATCACGATCCCTGGTTGCCTTGAATAGCTCTCTTGATGATATCCCTCCTTGCCATCGTTTCAGCCCATCCAGCATCGTCTCTCTTGGTCTGCCTCTACCCCTTTTTTCACTGATCTTTCCAGTTGTCACGATGTTCTCCAATGTCTCTCTTCTCATAATGTTGCCAAAGAACAGTGTTGGTCTCTTTCTTATGGTTGTATATAGAGATCTACTTTCATTAGCTTAGCTTTATCCAGGGAAGAGGAATTGCAGCCTGAAAATTGTTTGTTATGGCAGGGCAAGCCAGGCTCGTAGTCTTGGCTGGCGACTGGTCTAGGACAGAAGCTCCAACAACTTCTGTTACATGCTTTGGTCCAAACGTACTGGTGTTACATTTTCTTTGAAGTAAACAAGGCAGGCCGAAAGTGGTATCATGATGCGTGGGCAACACGTGGTCTCTAAATACCACACAGGCTTTATGCTATGGCAATAGACATCCTCTATAGTGAATTACAGATGGCTATAAGAAGTCAAGGCTGGCATCTATACGATATAACGATATGTGCAAGCGGGACATGGATGATACAGACATTGAGATAGATTCTGGGAACAAAATGTCATGTACCGTGTTGCGTGGAGAAGGCAAATCAGGAAAAGAATGAGAATTATAGAAAGAATTACTGCTGAGCGTCTGAGATGAAGCCCACTAAACATGTGAGGACAACATCGATCCTCAAATCACATTTTAAAATTGTGGAATACTTTTTTTAACGCAAGCATGTCTTTCTAGTCACACTCGACATCGCCATGGGTTGTGAGTCACAAGCTTCCTTAGAGCACAGTGCAACTCTATCGTCTGCAAAGACGGAATGGTGCCAGCTAATCCCTATATGCCTAGTACTCCCGAAGGCGTGGAAAAGTGTCCTTAAACACAAAATCTGCATAATAGTCGAAATTTCACGTTAAGATAACGGGCGCCGGAACCTCCAGTGCTCGGGTACACCATTAAAGTGGAGAAGAAAAACCCCCCCCCCCCCCCCCCACCACCACCACCAAACCAATACTTGTTACTGGTTGGCAGAACTCCTACCAACTAAAACATTTTGCAAGGGAACTAAGTGCTCCACCCTCGACGATGTATAGAAGCTCTAAGATTTAGTATCACTACATATCCGTTCATTATCCTGTTGTGCCATTAATTAAACGACGCATAGGGCTCGAAGTCTATTTCTCCATTCCGTTCTATCTTGTGCGATCAGTTCAATATAATGGATGGAATCAAGTCCAGCAGCTTTGGCCCCTCTCACCAACATTCGTCTTGGAGTTTCTTTTGGAGGTTCTCGTCTCCTTAATACCTTTATTTCCTATTGTAATGCCTTTTGGGGGATTTTATGCTGGTTTCTTGTCAGGATGTATCCCGTATAGCGTCATCTTCTCTGTGTTATAACTTTTTCCTAGTTCCCACAAATAAAGGTAAAGGTAAAAGGTAAAGACGGGAGATGTGAACCAGCGTCGTTGCACACGGTTATAAACCATAAGTGCTCTGCCACCAGTACGGACAGCTGATAAGAAACTGTCTGCCTGTGTCGCCGTCCGCACGTAACTCCGTAGCTACAGCGACGTTTCTCCATTCACCCCAGAGTGTCAACTCTGGTACCCATTTCCTAGAGGCTGGGTGAACTCCGGGAACCGCCCGGTTTCGAATAACGACCATAGCTGCCGCGGGTCGCAGCTGGATTTAAAAGCGAACCTTCTATCGACTGCGCTAACGCGGCTCCCCACAAATAATAATAACACTAACAATTGTAGACAGATTCGGGATCCGAGCTGAATTTATTTGTCCAACCTTGACCCAGCATGGGATGTGGGGGAGGCTAGAACCTGACGATTTAGGGCTGTCTGACTAGTGCTGTCGCCACAGTCTGTGAAGTTTAGAATGTTTAATTTAATGATAAGTATTTTCACAAAGAGTAATTTAGTGTGGAACTTGTGGTTTTTAGGCAATGTGGCTAGAATCTTAGAATCGTGGAAGAGATTATGGCCTCAGCAGTGTATATTACCAATCACAACAGTGGGTATACAAATCCAGTGCAGTTGATTGGGAAGGCGCCTTTTTTATTTTATTTTTATTTTATTTTATTTTCAAAGTCTATTTTCAACAGCAGTTTAAACTGTTCATTCTTAATGGCAGTATATTTATTTGTCCTTTGTAATGTATACTAGCTCCTCGACAGCATCTTATCATGAAATGTATTCTTGCTTTGTCAAGCGTCGTGGGGGCCTAGAAAGAACGGTAATGGAAGCTACAGTTTCCCGAAAAGGAGGCGGACCTCTGTGAACTTGGATACAAGACATGGAAGATGCAGTGGCTATGAAAGCACATTGGCCTGGAGAATTGACTAGAGAAAAAGAGACTTGCAAGCATGGCGGGTCGATCGCGACATTCTGTAAAGCACCTGTTGGTTTATGAGAATGAATATATAATTATCGCATCAACTTTTCTCAAACATTTTAAATTCCTTAGCGATAGCTGTAGGCCTAACCTCACCTGCTTCATTGTTAATTCATTTTACTAACTGCAGTTCTAATCAATAAATTAGCACTGTGTTTATTATCTTCATTATTATGATATTCATTCACATATCAAACCATCTAGTTTTTGTTTCCTTTGACAGTCGAAAACCGGTTGCACTTTTTAACTTACAGACGTTTGCAACTTGAGCCCTTTTGCTATGGACAATGCCTTACTTAACCAATGTTATATATTGAATTGTAGATTCCAATGTAATTTTCTTTGTTGTGTACTGTATTTACCTTATTTTTGTTTTTATATCTAATGATAAGACTTGCATTGGCATGCAGAGTTTAAATAGCATGAATAGCCTATGGCAAAACACTAGTATATTGGGTAAAGTAAAAAATGTTGAGATTATGCATTTTTCCTGTGGCAACTTACGTTTGTGAGTCTTGGACTCTCACTCAGTCACTGAGGAAATAGATTGGAGCTCCTGAATTTAAATGTTATAGAAAAATTCTTAGAATACCGTGGACCAGGAAGAGGAAAAACATCGACATTCTGAACAAGTTTAACATCAAGGAGAACTGGCTCATAAACAGCATCCTGTCCCGAAAGTTGAAGTATTTTGGCCACATCGCAAGCGTCATGGTGGCTTGGAAAAGACAGTGATGGAGGGTGCAGTTTGTGGAAGGCGAGACAGGGGTCGACCACCGCGAAGATGGATACAATACATTGAAGAGCATTGGCATTGAAAGCGCATGGGCCGGAGAGCTGGCTAGGAAAATGGATACTTTCAGGCGTTCCGTGAAGAGAGCGACGTTCTGTATAGGACTTGCTGATTGATGATGATATCTAATGATAGATTTCAACTTATTTTCTTATACTGCGATAAATTGAACAACGGATCGAAATAACTTCCTTTACTAAGGTTATTGTCTCATTTATTGTTTTGTTAATGAAAAATCCAACTTAACCTCTTTTATTAGGTTGTCTAACATGATGTTTTATATCTGAAGACAGACACCAGTTCTACTTACTTTACTATTTGTTTTGTTGCAATGGTACATCCTAACTTGGCTTCCTCTACTAAGGTTATATCGAACGGTGGCTTTCAGCCTAACTTCCATCACTGAGGAGGTGTCTCATCAAATATTATGTCTAATGATGTATTCCAGTTTAACTTTTTATAATGACAGACTCCAACTCTTATAATTTATCATGTAAAACAAACTGCTTGTCAGAAAATTGTAACCTCGGTTCATGACATTCGAACTGGAGTAGAAGTAATAGATTCTACCCCACTAGGACATCCACACAAGCAATAAACACCCGATGACACAAAGTGCCACCATGTGGATCCCCCGTGGAGAGGTCCCGGAAACCGCGTTCAGTCTTTAGGTAATATTTATGGCCGGGCTATATTGCGACCCCTGGCAAGTACCAGGGTGGGGCTTCAAAACAAATAAAAATTGCATCCCACATGGGGATGACTGATGTTTATTGAATTGGAGTACTAATGATTGCTTTTTATATATCTCTAGTACCAATGCCAGGCCAGCGATTCTACCACAGCCAACACCTAGCACCTCTCTATGAGGTACCGCCATCCCGAGGAATGGAAATATATGATTACCCATTTTCAGGTAACTCGAGTGTTTAAGCTGTCTCCGTCTACTGACGCGCTAAATGTACTAACTACGTTTATTCGGTGGTAGTTTATAGTGGTTTCCACTTCACTGCAAACTGGTTACCTCAAAATTGGTCGTTCCGTTCCCGTAACCAAAGAAAATCACCCGAACTCCCTCTTAATGCCTTATAAAAAAAAAATAGCCAACAAACAAATAATCCTGGTTAAATCGAGAAATAGCCACACGCAGTAAATATGTAAGGCAGTCGCCGCTAGAGGTGCCAACAATAACAGTCATCACCAGAATTACAATATTACAGTCATGGGTGAAGGGTTAAACAGCTGTTTCCAATAGCCAGTGAGTGTTTTATGTTTTGGTTTAGAATTAGTCAAGAATAATTGAACTACATTGTCCTAACAACTAAATTAAAAGAATTAAAAAATAATAATTAAATTTAACAGCGTTGCATGGTTTAGGATGAGTCATGAAGACTTTTTACGCATATTCGTAGCTATTAACTTAAAGGTTAATGGGGTAGCACAATGGTTACCACTCTGGCTTTCTGCATTAGTTGCCGTGTATTACAGTTAATATCAATTGCTCTGCAACTGATACGGGAAAATAGCCCGATAAGTAAAAGGCAATCGGTCTGATGTTGACAACATCACTGTTGTAAATATGCGGGTAGTGATATGTACCCAGGACACCTTATAGCCTGTAAAGGGACCCTTCAAGTGAACGTACAGAAAAATGCTGAGTTGATGTCAGTTACTGATTACTGATTTAAGAATTGACATCACAATACACCGGGCATATCCATGGATGCTCCGTCTCCCGCAGCAAATGTCTTAAGGTGTAGATGCTATCTGTTCCTTAGCATACAGATTATACACTGTTGTTCCCTTCTGGGTCCACTTATAATTCCTTGTTCGCACATTCTTTCACTTGCTATTTCATCCAACCTTATGTCTTCAATTAGCACTCTTTCATAAATGCTCTCCGCGTCTTCCTTGTACAGTACGAGTGTTCCTGTAGCTTCAGCTTTAGTCGCCAGAAAATCCGCCCTTTGATTTCACCACACTCCTGCATTTCCCAGACATAATACTCACGCGATTCCCTGTAGTATTGACGTGTTGACGCTTGGTATCCACTCATGCCGCAATTATCCATTTTAGTTAGGCTGTCTTTGCTGTCTGCATTTACCACTTTGGGGCGGTGCCTAACCGAATGTCTTCCGCCTAAGGATGGCTAAAGAAGTCACCAAAGCTCAAGCTCAGATATTTTTTTTTTTCTCTAACAGAAAACAAAAAATGCCTATGACTTTAATGATGTCTCTATCTCTCTCGTGAGAAACAGCGTTCTGTTTAATAAATTTTCAGAAAGCTGTTTGTTTTAGAAAGAGTTGAGTAAACTTTTAAACATGGTTGTAGCTGTTAAATATACAGATAGTTATTTGGTGTGAATTGTATCCAGGAAATTACAAACTTTCGAGCTTAGTCAGTTACCTCTCGTAGATTTTCTGATTTCATAGTTTATCTAATGTGTAATATATTAACTAATGTTCTTATAGTGCAAAATGGCGGCTACCGATCCAAACTGCTGGAATCAAGACACACCCCTGAGTACTACAGCAACATGGGTGAGTTTATCATGAAGCCACGAGTCGAGAGGTCTCAAAGTATTACAGAAGAAAGGCGACCAATAAAACCTCAACAACGAAAGGAAATACCCAAACAATCAAAGACATTTGGCCAAGAAAATGGTAAAGTACCAGTCGCTATAAATAATAATAGTAGCCATCGATCATCATGGGCTGATGAAGGCAGAACGTTATTAAAGCCTTTAAATGGTTTATCTGAAGGTCAAAAAGTAAACGGTGAAAACTTTCGTGGTATTCTGCCCAGCAGGGCGCTTTCAGCTGAGTCCATAGCGACAAACAGAACAACGATACCTTCTAAAGAATCCATACCTGCAGTACCATACACTACTCGATTACTTCAACAGCATGGCTCAACAAGTACGGTCAGCGCTACCGTACATAGTTCAGAAAACACTATTTCTCCTTTGGCTACAGACAGCATGAAACTTCTGGCCAAAAATAAAACTGATGATCAAAAAACGCAACCTTCCTTTTCATCTCTTATAGAGGAAAAGAACGCAAAAAATATCGACAACAATGACAGTGAATTGAACCTTAGACATTACATTTATGAAGGTTCTATTTACGCTGTTCCAAAAAGAAATGCTAATGACAGTGACTACGACAATCCTATCGTAAATCGTATAAAAGATATGGTCATTGAGAAAACTCGAAATAGTCCTACTCTATCTCCTGTCGGCAGCTGGAAGAATCCATACGAGGGCAGAATTTCCAACACTGTGAAAACGCCAGCGTCAGGTGTCGATAACTCTTATGAGATCAGTAAAGTAACGAAAGTCGTTACAACTACGGTGACAGAATCTTTTGAACCTGCAAGCATTTCGGTTAAGAAGAATTCTTCAGCGCAGCAGACGAGCAAAAATATTGACGTTGTTGATGGGTTATTCCTGCCAGACATTTCTGATCTGGATAAAGATTACAAAGAAGTCTCTTCGTCAAAGCTAGCAGTTCCAAACGTCGTGGTACATTCGGATGAAGTAAGCAGACAAACGGGTATACCCAGTCCTTTCAGTGACAAGAATAAAGGCGACTTGTCTCCAAGATGGAGCTTGGATACTGACAGTGGCACTGATGATATAAACAAAGCAGGTAAGAGGGTAGTTTTTTTTTTTTTTTTTTCTGCTTCTTATAGTCTCAGTCGTGTTTTTGTCGGTAACCATATTTGTCCACAATCCTCTGTCTCTGCTACTGTCAAACATTTATGATCCATGTGTACTCCCATGTCATGGCACTAGACTGTCTAATATACTGTTTCAGGGAACCAAAACCCAAAAATGTATAGGGTAAGTCTCCCTTCCCACAACATTTGCAAAAGGGTTAAATTGTCCCTTTACTAAACATAGAAGCTTTTTTTAAAACCCATTTAACATTCTATATTATTTCAAATATATTTTTACATTTATTTATCATTCAGCACATTATTGTGATTGTTATCATTATTTTTGCTCACTTAAAAAGTATGAAGTCCTATCTATCTATCTATCTATCTATCTATCTATCTATCTATCTATCTATCTATCTATCTATCTATCTATCTATCTATCTATCTATCTATCTATCTATCTATCTATCTATCTATCTATCTATCTATCTGTCTGTCTGTCTGTCTGTCTGTCTGTCTGTCTGTCTGTCTGTCTGTCTGTCTGTCTGTCTGTCTGTCTGTCTGTCTGTCTGTCTGTCTGTCTGTCTGTCTGTCTGTCTGTCTGTCTGTCTGTCTGTCTGTCTGTCTGTCTGTCTGTCTGTCTGTCTGTCTGTCTGTCTGTCTGTCTGTCTGTCTGTCTGTCTGTCTGTCTGTCTGTCTGTCTGTCTGTCTGTCTGTCTGTCTGTCTGTCTCTGTCTGTCTGTCTGTCTGTCTGTCTGTCTGTCTGTCTGTCTGTCTGTCTGTCTGTCTGTCTGTCTGTCTGTCTGTCTGTCTGTCTGTCTGTCTGTCTGTCTGTCTGTCTGTCTGTCTGTCTGTCTGTCTGTCTGTCTGTCTGTCTGTCTGTCTGTCTGTCTGTCTGTCTGTCTGTCTGTCTGTCTGTCTGTCTGTCTGTCTGTCTGTCTGTCTGTCTGTCTGTCTGTCTGTCTGTCTGTCTGTCTGTCTGTCTGTCTGTCTGTCTGTCTGTCTGTCTGTCTGTCTGTCTGTCTGTCTGTCTGTCTGTCTGTCTGTCTGTCTGTCTGTCTGTCTGTCTGTCTGTCTGTCTGTCTGTCTGTCACATATCACTCCTGTCGCGTGCCTAATGTAAGGATTTCTCCTTCAGAACCAACAGCACTCAGAGATAATTATGTTGAGTCGTTTGGCTCGTATTGGTCTAAGGGATTCCCCGTGGCCAATATACGCTCAACTTATCTCTGGAGTAGGGCAACTCAAGTATTGGCACTACAAAATATGTCAGTATATGAATACAATATTTCTAGGCACACTTGGCTGTACACCCCCACTACTTACTAAAGAAAGCCCCCAGGTTATGATAGTTCATTATCATAACCATGTTAACACATATAATGAAGATACATTCACACACAACTGCTAAACACTTAAAAAGGTGAAATAGAGACACCTAAGTCAGCCATGAAAATGAATGCATGTAATCAGTGTAATATACATATAATAATGAAGTGAATTCCAGCTATCAGTGGAAGAATCTCAGAATATAATGTCTAGAGACCAAAGATACTACACAGACATCAGGTCTTGGAGATAACTCTATGTCATCATTGGGAAACATAGGAGCTGTGAGGCACAAAGCAAATCAGGCATCAAACTTAGCTTCTCTTCTTTCTGTCTATGATGCCTCCCTCAGCTCCGGATGATTCGACTGTCTTTGACTCTGAGAATTCTGCTCCACTGGATCAAGTGGTAAGATAGTACCTCACCATAGAGGACACAGCACTGTACTGGTACTTAGCAAGTCTCTATCACCAGTTAGGACACACAATGTCTTTGAGCCACACTAAGCTCTAGCACTGGTAGGCTGTTTGAGTTATAAGCTCCCACATCTTGATGATGTCAGGAACCGTCACAGGTGTCAGCTGGTGGGTAGATGGTGTATGGTTTATTTATGGTTGGTGGGTGTTGGTTGGACTGTGAAACTTCTGCCAGCTCCTCACAAAGGATTTATCCCAAGCATATGCAAAAACTGAGACATTCCAGATCGCCTTGTGAAATTGAAATTATACAGGCGTAGATTGACACGTCTGGACGCTTGGAACCGGCAAGAAAGAATGGCGTCACTTACGCACTCCAGGCGTTGGTAAAAAAAGAAGTCCCTAGTATACATGGGCAAGGAGTGCATCGGTTTCTAAGAAACCTCAAATAACTCCTCTAATATATATCGAAGATATATACATTTAAAAGTGGAGTTTAGTTAAAGCAACCAGAAAATGTAGACATAATAATGTTGTCCAATAAAGGCCTATATATATATAGATATAAGGGACTATATCTTTCCGGGCGAGTCCAAGTTTGAATTTTTGCCGATTACAGGTAAGTCCGGAAACCAGTCTTACGGACCGATGCGTAATGGCTTATCATTCCACGACAGTACCCCCCCCCCCCCCCCCAAAGGGAAGAGCGTACTACGCGAATGAACAATGATCAGCCATTTACACATCTATGGACTCACTACTTTCAGCTTGCTCATCACCTTCTGTCTGTGAATTATCAGACAAGGGATGGCGGCTCAAGAAATCTGCTCTGAATCAAAGGGTTGACCAACCCAACCTCTCAGAGACAGATAAAATATATACAATAATGACAATCCAAGTGAAAATAGAGAAACCTATGACCACTATACAATACTAATCAAAAAGGAATCTATAAAGAATCAGTAGATGTCCCTGAGGACCTGAGACTCTGATGATTCCATCCATGTATCACTGAACCCTGCCAGGTACATGCAAAGATGTAGGTTCAGACCGAATCCCCCGATCGGGTTGGCTGAATAAACCCACACCCCATCCTGGTACTCCTGTCATATTCAGGAAATATACCGGTGTGTCTCCCACATCATTAGTCACACAGGAAGGTCGTCGAGGCATGTGGGATATAATCCCTCCCGTCTATTCCTTCGCGAGGTTCGGAAGGATAATCCTCCCCTCGTCACTATGTGCTCCAACAAACACAGGAAGGAACCCTGGTGTGAATTGAAAATTCTTCACTTTCTGGTCCTCCTGATGGTCTGGAGGTTTACTCCATTCCTCTTTAAAAAGAGGAGCTTGCACAGGGCATTGACGAAAAAGCTCAACAGGAACCAATGTCGTAAAACACTCATTTAATGAAGTGTGCCATGGCTTCACTCTCAGGACAGAGTCGTACTCTGACAAGAGTTGCTCTATAGCTTGTTTCTGGGAGACAGAGAGAGTTGGGTTAACCTCTACATCTTTATAGGTCTCCCTGGGGTGAAGAGGATATTCCACAGCTGTGGCTTCTCCACCTTCCACCTCCATAGCTACAGAAAGTGTCAAGAGGGTCGGTGTGTCACTTACCTCTCTCTCGTTGTATTTCCGGAGGAGATTAATGTGATAGACCTTTGACTTACCTTTAATGTTGATCTTATAATGGATCCTGGATATCTTCTCTACCACCGTATAAGGGCCTCCCCAAGCTAACTCTAACTTAGACTTCCCTGATGGTAGCAGCAAAAGAACCCTATCTCCAACCTCAAGACATCGTTCCTTCGTCTTCCGGTTGAAATGTGCAGCGTACCTCTTACGTGCACGAATCAAGTTCTCTTTAGCCAGGTCCCACCCTAGCTTTAACCTTTCCTTGAGTTCCTGCACATACTGTGATATGGTTTTCAAGGAATCATCTGCCCCTTCGTCTGTCCATGTCTTCCTGAGAATGGCCAAGGGTCCAGAAATGTGTCTTCCGAACACCAAGGTCGCAGGTGAAAATCCAGTAGAGGCATTGGGTACTTCCCGGTAGGCGAATAGTGCTGCAGACAGATACTCGTCCCACCTCTCTGGCTTTTCCTGGGTTAATCTTCTCAGAAGCGATACCAACGTTCCATTGAACCGCTCATTCTGGCCGTTCGCTTGGGGTCGGTATGGACTGGTGCAAATGTGTTGAGACTTGATTATCTGAAACACCTCCTCCATTAGTTTCCCTCTAAACTGAGATCCATTGTCTGTCAGTATCTGCGAAGGGAATCCCACTCTTGTGAAAATGCTCATCAATGCCTCTGCCACAGTCTTACTGTCAATCCTCCGAAGTGCAACAGCCTCCGGATAACCTGAACAACAGTCGACCAAGGTCAATATGTAAGCATTCTTCTTCTTTGTGAGAGGAAGTGGTCCCACCAAATCGACCGCCACTCTTTCAAAAGGTGTGGAGGTGACAGGGGTTTCCCCCAGTCCGACTGGTGCATTCCTGCCTTTGGGAGCTACCTTCTGGCACTCCGGACAGGATTTGACATAACGCATGATATCTGCTGACATACCTGGCCAAAAGTAATGACAGGCAATGCGTTGTGTCGTTGCATGAATTCCCATATGGGCACTATAGGCTATAGTGTGCCCCATCTGGAGAATCTGCTGTCTATATGTTTTGGGTACTACAAGTTGACTGTGCTCTGTATACTTGTCACTTGCCCATCTGTAAAGTAACTTACCTTTCATGAAGAATTCTTTCTTCAAAGGGGGATTGTGACTTGCAGTTAACTTTTTAAAACATGCCTTAAGGGTTGGGTCACTACTTTGGGCCACCTTAATTTCCTCAGGAAGAGGATTTACATGAGGAGAATCCTCTAAGGCACTCTTATGCTGTGCTCGGGTGGTCACCGCAGCAAGATGCTCTGAAGGTTTCTTCGGCTCTGCTAAAAATACATAAGTAGCGCCAAGAATTAAATCAAAGGTACAGTGTTCCAGCACTGCAGCCTCAATTACCCCCGAGACATACTTTGAACGGACCTTAATCTTAGCAATCGGCAAGTTTAAAGGTTTAGCATCCAATGTGGCACATTGGAGCTCTATGAATCTGCCAGTATACTGATCAGGTTTTACAAACTCTGGCCTCACCACACAGCCGTATGACAAACCACTATCATACAGACAATTTAAAGAATATCCGTTAGCCCAGACCCTCTCTACCACAGGTGGCCTATTGGAACCATTGTACAATAGATCCTGGGTAGAAGATACTACAGTAGACAACAAAGCTGATACTTGTAAATTCCCTGACTGTTTGGATTTACATTCCTTAGTCCAGTGGTTATTATTCTTACAAATATGGCAGTAAGGCTTTTCAGGGCCATTAAAGGGTTGTCTATGTTGTGTTCCCTGAACTTTTGAGGGGTTCTGGGGTTGTGCTTGGGATGAATTCTTTTTAGGGGATTCGTTTGGATGGGTTTTATGACCATTACCATTTTTTTTCCCTTGGCCCTGGGCCTTGGGTTTCCCACCTATACACACTTCTTTATGTGCCATCTCATACCTCTCAGCATACATCAACATCTCACTCAGTCTGTCAGCACCATTCTCCGTCAGGAAGGTTTGCATAGGGCGAGGTAATGTCTCTGGAGTTGTTCCGTTAGGACCATCTCCTGTAAATCTTCAAAAGAAGAGGAGTATCCAGACATTTCCCTCCACCTGGTCAAATATCCCTGAAGGCGACTGGCGAACTGAGGATAGTTCTCCCCTGTCATCTTTCTCTCATTTCTGAACTTCTGTCTGTATGTCGCAGCATTAAGTTCGAAACGTTTCAGCAAAGCCTGACACAATGCATCATAATCAGTCTCAGTACCGGTGGGCATCCGTTGATAAATCTCGTATGCCTCACCCCTCAAACCTTGAGCCAACTTCAGCGTGTACATATTCCTTTCCAAGTTGTACAAAGATGCCAATTTGCCAAATCGGTCTAGGTACTGTTCAATATTTTCAGCCTTCGGGTCGAAGACTGGCATAGGAAAGTTCATCGCTTGAGCTGAGCTACTGTGCGTTGATGCACCATCAATATCAGGTGTTGGAGATCTGGGTCTATTACCCTCTCTCTGTGCCTGAAGTTCCAATTCTCTTAACCTCACCTCCTGTTCCAATCTCATTCTTTCTGACTCCCTCTCAGACTCAATTCGGAGGAGTCTCCTCTCAGATTCAATTTCCTTCTCTTTTCTGCTCAATTCTGAGTCTCTCAGCCTCACGGGCTTCCATCCTCATCTCACGTTCCGTGGTTTTAATCCACTCGGTCATTTCTTTACCCTCCAATCCCATCTGGACAGCCATGTCCTTCAATTCCTGTATGGAAATTTTTGACTGCGACATGCTGTCTTGTCAATCTAACAGTCCACAACAAAATATATTGTCACCAACAATGTAAATATAATCAACATTAGATTAAATTATCACCACCAACCAAGGTTGTACCTAACCCAATGTACCTGGACACCACAAAACACCACAATGATTACAAATCACTCCTAGGAGTATAATCTAAGAACTGACCCAGAATGGTCACAACTGTGTTAACAAAAACAAACACTGAACAACTCCTGGCCAAGATCACCAGCAAATTTAAGATTGAACAGTGTATACAAACAATCCCACGACGAGACCACAGATTTTTGGTGATATGTTGTTCTGTCACATATCACTCCTGTCGCGTGCCTAATGTAAGGATTTCTCCTTCAGAACCAACAGCACTCAGAGATAATTATGTTGAGTCGTTTGGTCTAAGGGGATTCCCCGTGGCCAATATACGCTCAACTTATCTCTGGAGTAGGGCAACTCAAGTATTGGCACTACAAAATATGTCAGTATATGAATACAATATTTCACACTTGGCTGTACACCGCCACTACTTACTAAAGAAAGCCCCCAGGTTATGATAGTTCATTATCATAACCATGTTAACACATATAATGAAGATACATACACACACAACTGTTAAACACTTAAAAAGGTGAAATAGAGACACCTAAGTCAGCCATGAAAATGAATGCATGTAATCAGTGTAATATACATATAATAATGAAGTGAATTCCAGCTATCAGTGGAAGAATCTCAGAATATAATGTCTAGAGACCAAAGATACTACACAGACATCAGGTCTTGGAGATGACTCTATGTCATCATTGGGAAACATAGGAGCTGTGAGGCACAAAGCAAATCAGGCATCAAACTTAGCTTCTCTTCTTTCTGTCTATGATGCCTCCCTCAGCTCCGGATGATTCGACTGTCTTTGACTCTGAGAATTCTGCTCCACTGGATCAAGTGGTAAGATAGTACCTCACCATAGAGGACACAGCACTGTACTGGTACTTAGCAAGTCTCTATCACCAGTTAGGACACACAATGTCTTTGAGCCACACTAAGCTCTAGCACTGGTAGGCTGTTTGAGTTATAAGCTCCCACATCTTGATGATGTCAGGAACCGTCACAGGTGTCAGCTGGTGGGTAGATGGTGTATGGTTTATTTATGGTTGGTGGGTGTTGGTTGGACTGTGAAACTTCTGCCAGCTCCTCACAAAGGATTTATCCCAAGCATATGCAAAAACTGAGACATTCCAGATCGCCTTGTGAAATTGAAATTATACAGGCATAGATTGACACGTCTGGACGCTTGGAACCGGCAAGAAAGAATGGCGTCACTTACGCACTCCAGGCGTTGGTAAAAAAAAGAAGTCCCTATTATACATGGGCAAGGAGTGCATCGGTTTCTAAGAAACCTCAAATAACTCCTCTAATATATATCGAAGATATATACATTTAAAAGTGGAGTTTAGTTAAAGCAACCAGAAAATGTAGACATAATAATGTTGTCCAATAAAGGCCTATATATATAGATATAAGGGACTATATCTTTCCGGGCGAGTCCAAGTTTGAATTTTTGCCGATTACAGGTAAGTCCGGTTACCAGTCTTACGGACCGATGGGTAATGGCTTATCATTCCACGACACTGTCTGTCTGTCTATCTGTCTATCTGTCTGTCTGTCTGTCTGTCTGTCTGTCCGTCCGTCCGTCCGTCCGTCCGTCCGTCCGTCCGTCCGCCCGCCCGCCCCCGCCCGTCCGTCCGTCCGTCTGTCTGTCTGTCTGTCTGTTTCCATCTGCCTGTCTCTGTCAGTCCGTCTATCCGTCCGTCCGTCCATCTTCTTTTCTGTTTCTATGTTACTTTCTAGGTTAACTGTTTATTATAAATTGAGAGAAAATCTACAACAGCACGATGTGCTTGTGGAAGAGGCGGCCAGAAGAGAAAAAGCAGAACCTTGCATCTTCCTTCACACCCAAAGCGATAAAAGAAGAAGTGCAGAAGAAAGAAAGAAAGAAAGAAAGAAAGAAAGAAAGAAAGAAAGAAAGAAAGAAAGAAAGAAAGAAAGAAAGAAAGAAAGAAAGAAAGAAAGAAAGAAAAGAAAAGAAAGAAAGAAAGAAAAGAAAGAAAGAAAGAAAGAGAAAGAAAGAAAGAAAGAAAGAAAGAAAGAAAGAAAGAAAAGAAAGAAAGAAAGAAAGAAAGAAAAAAAGAAAGAAAGAAAGAAAGAAAGAAAGAAAGAAAGAAAGAAAGAAAGAAAGAAAGAAAGAAAGAAAGAAAGAAAGAAAGAAAGAAAGAAAGAAAGAAAGAAAGAAAGAAAGAAAGAAAGAAAGAAAGAAAGAAAGAAAGAAAGAAAGAAAGAAAGAAAGAAAGAAAGAAAGAAAGAAAGAAAGAAAGAAAGAAACAAACAAACAAAGAAATAAAAAGAAGAAGAAGATTCATTGTTTTTTAGTTTTTTTTTTTTTTAACCACATCTTCGCAGCATCCAGTAATTTTGTTTTCTAGTCGGCGAATTGTTTTAACGTCTCACTTTCAAAAAACAGGAATGACTACATCGCTCTCAACATCTCTGAGATTCTTCTTCTTCTACTTCTTCTTTTTTTCTTTTTCTTTTTTTTCTTTTTCTTCTTCTTCTTCTTCTTCTTCTTTTTCTTCTTCTCATTTTGCTTCTTATTCTTCTTCTTCTTCTTTTTCTTCCTCTTCTTCTTCTTCTTCTTCAATCTGTCCGTCAGAAAATATGTACCAGAGGCCGGTAGATTCGATTAAAGCAATCACGCAGTCCATATTTTTTCCGCGTACCATATAGCTTTGTCTTTATTGAGGTTTAAACATCCAGATTCCTTTCCTGTTAGCAGTATACAGTTTGCAGTGTTGAGATACACACATGCTCAGCATTTTCTGATGCCAAGTTGCAGGGACACATTTCCATGTTTCCTGCACCGAAAAATGTGAACATATGTTGAAGTCTCTTGAGCCCTGTCCTTAGTCTGAACATGGTCAGCTGAAAGAAAGTGAAGGTAAAACTACTTACTACTATTACTCAATGATAAGAATAGTAAAACCGAACACACACTGAGACACATGTGTCAGCCATTTTTTCTCAGCTTGTAGAAGTGACGTGGCCAGATTTTGTAGCCAAGCCTTTCGTTTAGCCGGCCATGATCTGAATATAACACATTGTCCCTCTTTTTATAAGCATCAAGCCACCTTTCGAGATTCAGCCGAGCAAGTGTAAACTGCATTACTGTGACTCTAAATCGTGTGATTTTAACCAGTGCTTTTCCACGCCTATACAAAAGAAGGTGTCAGTACTCACCACAAAGTGTCTTAAAAAAATTAGACGTTGGTACTCACCCAAAGTGTCTGTTACAGCAGCACCAGGGTGGGGAAAAAATAATACCTGAATTAAAGGGACCGGTACTCCCAGCTGCAATGGGGGGAAAGCCCTTATTATGACTGTAACTTTGGTTAGTAGTTTCTGTAAAGCTGACTTACACTTCAAGGTCCCCCTCCCCTCCCTCTTTTGCACTGTTTTTAAGATCTTTTTTAGACTGTAAATATCGAGATTGTGGCGATACCCTGTTGAACTGTGACTTTAACATGTGGCATTGGGACTAAGATTGTACCTTTTGTGAATGTGACTGTGATTGATAATTGTGTGTAGGTCACTGTAAATTGGTTGACTGCAGCTATAGCAGTAACTTGTTGGTTGTAACTATAACATGTGTAAACTGGGACTATGACTGTAACTTGAGTGAATGTGACTGTGAATACTGTGACTTTGGCTCTAACTTTAACGCATGTGACTGGGACTATGACTGTAATTTATGTGACTGTGAATACTGTGACTTTGGCGGTAACTTGTTAGCTCTAACGTAACATGTGTGACTGGGACTATGACCGTAATCTATGTGAACACGACTATGAATGTAAATTGTGTGAATTTTATAGTGAATTGGCTGACTCTGACTATGGCAGTAAAAATTTGGCTCTAACTGTAACAAGCATGACAGGAACTACGCGTGCAACTTCTGTGAATGTGACTGTGACTGAACCTGTTTGACTGCGACTGTAACATTTGTTACTGGGACTGTGCAGACCATCATAGGACTTTACAGAGAAAAATGTACTGCACATTTCATTCCACGTTAATTTCTGTCATATATTTCTTTAATGTTCGTCACTGCGGCCCCACAAAGTGTTGTGTGTGTCGGTCACGCTTCAGAGAGATGGCGGCATCTAGGCGTAACGGTTTTGAAAGCAGGCTAGATGCAGCGAACCAAAGCAGCAAAATCTCCTGCAGTGATTCTGTGTATATGTTAACTACGTGTATTTATGTGTGCTTTGTGTGCAGAAAGATAGACAGACAGACAGACATCCCTAGGGTGCATGGTTCTATCGCAGCTGCGGCTGGATTGGCAGCAAACCACCTTGCATTCATTCAGACAGCCTACCGTTCAAGCAATGATAAATTATGAAACGTAAAATTGGCAAGTAAAATTACAAACTGTCCAAAAAAAAATGCTAGGGTTGGTTCTGCTAAATCCCGTAAAGTATACGCAACTAACACACACACACACACACATACATACATATATATATATATATATATATATATATATATATATATATATATATATATATATATATATATATATATATATATATAGTAGAGTTGTACTAGAGTGTAAGAAAGGAATTTTCCTTTAATGTCAAGAAAACAGAAACAATGGTTATATCAAAGAAGAACATACCTCCAAAATGTGATATAGCAATAGAAGGGAAAGTGTTTAACCACGTCAATAAATTCAAGTATTTAGCGACTTTCATAACATCAAATGGACGATGTGTGACAGAAATTAACAGCAGAATTGGTCAAGCAAATGTGGTATTTCAGAAGATGAAATGTGTCCTGTGTAATAAATCACTCTAATTAAACATCAGAAAACGAGTGCTGAAGTGTTTTATCGAGCCTATTCTGTTATATGGTAGTGAATCTTAGATTGTGAGCAAACAAATTAAGAAAAGTTTAAAGGCAACTGAGATGTGTTTCTTGAGAAGAATGCTACGAAAACTTTGGACTGACAGGATAACTAACATTGATTTCCTGGAAATGGCTAATGGAAGAAGAACATTATATACAACAATGAAAAGGAGACAAACAGAGTTCTTTGGTCATTTGATGAGAAGAGGAGCACTGAAGAATATCGTGACGGCTGGAAAGATCGCTGACAGAAGAGGCAGGGGCAGACTGAGAGAAATTATGGTTGGTGGCATGGAGGAATATCATCAGTGGAATTGATCCAGAAAACCAGTGACCGAGATCTGTGGAGATTCATGAACGCCTACGCCAGCTGGAAATGAACTTGATTTATATATATATATATATATATATATATATATATATATATATATATATATATATATATATATATATATATATATATTCATATATATGTGTGTGTGTGTGTCTTTATATGTCACTTGGGACTCGCAGTTTATTTTTCCACTACGTTCTATGCTACGCAATGTGTCGGTGTCATTGAATGAGACTAGTCCAGTACCTAATATATAATCATAGTTTAACATACCTTAATATCCTCAGGACACACGATACTGTACTTATAATCTTCCCGTCAACGCTAATACGGTATAGAAAGAATGTGTTTACGGAATATGATTTATATCACAGCAATTTTCAAGAATGCATTCGCTGTACGATATGCTAATTCCCTATGTATCAACGGTATAGATGACTATAGCGGATCATGTTCCCTTTATTATCAGAAAGTCGCCGTATAACTTACACACCACTCGACATAGTTGTCGCAGGCTGTAATTCATGTGCGTGTTTGTGTCTGCATCTGCGCACCTGCAGAGATGCCAGTCCCTGATACAAACAAACCTAATCAACCTATGTGGCTTAGACATTGCCAACGCTTTTCGTAATTTCTAGTGTGTATGGTTCAATTGCAGTTGCGGTTGGATTGGCAGCAGACCACCTTGCATTGGTTCAGATAAAGCCTACCGTTCAAGCAATGGCAAACTATGAAACCTACCTGCGCACCCGCAAATAGACCAGTCCGTGATAGTTTGGCTGGTAAAATTACTCTGATATAGAATGTTAGAACTTAACCACGCATTTAAGGAACAGCGATCAGAGACAAGTAAGTAAAAGTAAAGTACTTACCTACCACCCTCACAACATCCGTGCTAAAAATATTCCCCTTAAGCATCTCTCCATCCTTAAAGCTGACCCTACCACCTGCCCGATTTTCTCTGAACCCCCTCTAGTGGCCTACAGACGACCGTAACCTAAAGGGCATTTTAGTCAAGAGTCAGTTACGGCTTGTGTCACAATCCCACTTTGGCACGGTTTCATGTCATTGACCTGTATGCTGGACTTGTCCATATGTCGTTTAGGGGAAAAGTCTGGAATTCCCTAATGCCATCTTTCACACACTGTGTCGTCATATTGTGTGTAACTATATATATATGTTTAATTCTCCAACCTTTTTTCCCCCTAGTATGTTTGTGGTTGATGGTGGAAACACACAGAAAAAAATGGGAATTTCGGAGTTAAAACTTAACATATCGTTAGCCCGGTTTGGTGAAGTCAGCAGCAGATGGCGACAATCTTGGTTAAACCCACTCCCACCTGTGACATGAATCGGTCAACACAAAGGTGGTTGTAGAACATTAGAGACTTCTTTGCCTTGAAAATACACCAGGCAAAAAAAAAAAAAAACTGGCAAAGCAACCTCTGCCTTTCTGAGAGATAATGATAACAGCATCTCTCCATATGATCACACACAAAAGTGACCCAAGACTGAACGGCGTAAATACTGCACAAAAGAAATTGTGTAAAGGTAACAAGTGAAAGACTCTTTTTCACGCTTTCATGAGTTTTGGGTATCTATTGACAAATCAGCACTTGCTGGGTGATGTGGTCAGCATCACTCCGGCCGCCTTTACTTCCCAGGACTGTAGCTGGTACCCACTCAAGACTGGATCGACCTGAGAGAAAAAGTCATTTTTGATAATGTGTATTTACGCAAAATACGATGTCATTGTTGTTAGGAGGTCTGTACCCAAAGTGAGAGGGGCCGCGTTAGCGCAGTCGATAGGAGACTCGCTTTCAAATCCAGATGCGACTCACTGCAGCCCACGGTCGGTGTTCGAAACCGGGCTGTTCCCGGGGCTCACCCAGCCTCTAGGTAATGGATGCCAGAGTTAACACTTTTGGGTAAATGGAGGAACGTCGCTGTTGTTACGGAGTTTCGTGCGGACGGCGAGACAGGCGGACAGTTTCCTATCAGCTGTCCGTACTGGTGGCAGAGCACTCATGGTTTATAACCGTGTGCAATGACGCTGGTTCACATCTCCCGACTTTACCTTTACCCAAAATGAGCTTTAGAAAAGTTTTCGAACTGCGAACTGCGGTCATGTCCTGTAGGATCACAGGATGTAGCTTGCCCTTGTATGCATTGTGTATGCTGTGTATGTGTGTGGAGAGAGAGAGAGAGAGAGAGAGAGAGAGAGAGAGAGAGAGAGAGAGAAACAGATAGAGAGAGACAGAGAGAGAGAGACAGAGACAGAGAGAGAGACAGAGAGAGATTCTGTATTTTGCCATTTGGGATTTCAGTTCTTGTTGTACATACCAGGATGTCAATCGTTATAGCAATTGCTGTTTTAATGAAAACACATATCAGGTACATGAACATGATAAGTTTTGTCGAATCAATGAATGTCGCGTTCTTCGGGTTACGCTGCTACTGTGATCCCCCGTTTGTCCTAGCGGCATACCTGGTTTCTAAATTGTGCCCGATGGGCTTGTCGCCTGTTCACTAACAAAGTGATACCCTAACTTCATCATCAATCAGGTGTCGTCTCCACACTAAAGGTTGGCTTCAACGGATCTTCAGCATGCTTTATCTCTTGTCTGGATTGTAACACTCTCTGACTCCTGTTCGTCCACCTCTGGATATTGTCCTCTCAAGTGTATCTGTGTCTACCTCCTATTCTCTTGCCTTCGACCTTTCCATCCGGCATGGTTTTTTTTTTTTAAAGCGTATTATGTCTTTTAATGTGGCCAAAGTTTTTTAATTGCTTTTTTCCATTTCTTTTAGTAATTCAGTTTCCATTGTAGTCTTTCCAGAACCTCTGTATTGGACAGGTTTTGTTTCCATGAAATACGATACATTCGTTTGTATATCCACATTTTCAGAGCAAATTCGATTTTCTAGCATGTTGGTTGTCCAAGTTTCTGCACCATACAGCAGGGTTGAGTATTCATAACATTTGACGAATCTCTTTTTTAAAAGGTTTTGTGTCTCTCTATAGCTTCTTATTCGTCGTTGACTAGAGTTGTTCACGTTATTGTTATTATTATTATTCGTCGCTCACTGTCTTCATTAATACAACCTGTCTATACGTTATCACTCAGATTTTTCGTCGCTTTCTTCAGATTGTTCTGACCAGTACAGAATAGGAACCTAAACTTCTGTCGTCCACCATTATTTTCCAGTATGATACAACTGCCACATGAAATAGTCGCAGTCTGGATGCTAATCTAACCTGGAAATCTTCAGATATCCCGTTCAACCTCGCAGCAGGTTAGGTCGGTGGCACCAGTAACGACAATAGCAAGTTCTACTTAGTTGGTGTACAATTCTGTTGTGTGGAGGTAAACATTCGTTATCAGAGCCACGCTGCACAAGATGCTGATTATGATTTTTTTAAAGATTTGCCTTGTCTTATTATGTTTTTGTTCACGCGTTTTGAAGTGTTACAATGACTTGCAAGATTGCAGAAATTATGTGTTAATGTCATTAGGTTCGCATCCGGGTCGTTTTCGTGGGATTGTTTTACAGAATCTGCCTAGTTCGTGCTCTCTGAACTGTAAAATGCCGTTACCTTCTTACAGTAAGTTATCTTGGTAAAGGTTACTTAAACAAATGACATGCATAACATTTTGCAAGAATGCCGTGGGGTATAAAGTGTTAAGCACGTTTAGCCTGCAAGTAACAATCCCTTCTTCTTCTGCCTTCTCTCCCCCATTAGAGCAAAGGCCCTCAACCAGTTCATGCCGAGACGTTCTATCCTTCACTGTTGTATGCAGCTCACACCATTGTCTCTCCGTCTTTTTAACTTTACTCTATAGCTACCTTCTCCGTGTGTTTTTATGGTCTGTCGTTATTTCTGGGCCCCTGTGGGTTCCAGTGCAAAGACATTCGAATTATATTGTTATCAGGCTCTCACAACGCCTGCTGGGTTTTATATTTATCTTTGAGTATTTTTGTATGTACCGTCTTTATACTGAAGGCTTAAAGTTTAGACGACGGATCAACATCATGGCACAAGGGTAGTAACATAAAAAGTGCTCCGTTCTACTTCTGACTCAAGCCTGAGTCTGAAGATTCCCAGCGGAGTGCACGAACTCCGTAGCTACTCTTTTTTCGATTTCCAACTGCCAAAGGATTTTTTTACCTACGCAACAATACACGCGGGTGTCCTGTCTTACTACCCAGAGACCAGGGAAAATTACTATAAGTCTACTTGAAAAAATCCCATCGTTCACCGGGGCTTGAACCTGGGACCTCCAGCACTCACGGCGGACGCCATGCCTCAGATACTAAAGGCTGGCTACAGCATACCCGCTGCTTGTCTCTGGTAATATTACGTGGCTTTAGCTTCTTTCATGGTACAGCTCTCGTACTAGGGCCTAAAACCACGAGTACTGTTATTTTGTGACACACTGTCTGCCCTAGCATTTGATGATAGTGAGATTGTTAAACGCGTTCACTAAGCTCTATGCCAGTGTTTTTAAACCTGTTTACACCCGCAGCCCATCTAACAGCTAACCAAGCACAGAAACAAAAACATATGTAGACATGGGCTATTTGTTAAATCCTATGTCACAAACTTAATTTTCAGCTAATGGGACATCTGCTGCTGTTTAGAGGTTAGACAATCTTATATAAGTGACTGGAACGTCAGCGAAGCGCTGCAAAAACAATAATTTGATTTTTTTCTGTTTGGTTCTTATTTCTGACAAGACTGAGGAGGTGTTTTACGCAAATAGGAAGTAGAAAGAAACAAAAAATCAACAATCTGAAATCTCTGTAACTAAGCGAATCATTTTTGTGTTCAAATGATATCCAAAACTGGGCTGATAATTACATTTTATGCCTAGACACATGAGTGAGGTCAAAAGACGACTCGATCAGCTTTTCCTTGTCGTGATGGTCAGTTGCGCATGATCGTATATTTTCCAAGAAGAGATTATCAATCCAAACATTGCCTTATTTCCAGGGAAATAATTATGCCGGTTTTCTAATCACTGAGAACGGCTTACATCTAGTAGTAATAGTAATCTCATAAATGTTCTCTTGTCCAATCCTGACGGTTAACATCGGGATGTTTACTGTCTACAAGTACCTTTATATCATCATCATGTTGCAGGACTTTTTGTAAAGAATGTCGTTCTCTGATTACTGATTTGAATAGATAAAATCGTAGCATGAACACAGAAGAATCATGACATGTGAATTTAGAAAGAACTTATAGGCGACGGAGATTTGGTTTTCTAGATAAATGTTGACAATCCCGTTTAGCCAGAGTAACAAGCGAGGATTGCTTGAAGTAAGCTAATGAAACTGAATCAATATATACAGCTATAAAGAAGAGACAAGCACTGGTCTTTGGTTATGTGATGAGGGAAGAGAGAGGAGATTTGAAAGGGGGGAGGGGGGGGGGCTTTGGCGAATATTGTGTCAACTCGGAAGGTTAACTGAAGGGGAAAAGCAGACCGGGAAAGACCATAACAGATGGACTGCAACGGTGTTACGGGGGGATTTCATCAGTGGAACTAATCCAGAGGACAAGGGACCAAGAACTGTAGAGATGCGTGAACGACTATGTTAGTCTCACCTACACTATTCACTATTATGTTCTCAGCTGTACTGTTTGACGTTTTTCGAGATCAAGATAAAGGAATTGATATTTGCTATCGCGTCGGTGGAAAAATTTGCAATCTTTGGTGGCTCGAGACGAAAACCAAAGTTTAATCATGTATTATTAGGGATATTCTGTTTACTGACGACTGAGCTCTTAATGCCAGTTCAGATGCAGATTTGCAGTAAAATAAGCACAGATTCTTCGAAGCCTGTACTAATTTTGGGCTTACCATTAACACTGAGAAAACTGAAATTATGTACCAGCTAGCACAAAGCGAAGTGTATATGGAACCAATCATTATGTCTCTATCTCTCTCTCTCTCTCTCTCTCTCTCTCTCTCTCTCTCTCTCTCTCTCTCTCTCTCTCTCTCTCTCTCTCTCTCTCTCTCTCTCTCTCTCTCTCTCTCTTTCTGTTTGTACCCCACCAGGACATCCTACAAGCGATAAACACCCGGTGACACAAAGTGCCACCATGCGGACAATGATCACCCTTGGAGCCCGGAAACCCCTTTAGGCCGCTAGGCCATATTTATGGCCCGGTTATTTTCAGGGCCCCGGCGAGAGCCAGGGTAAGCTTCCAAAAACGAAAAATTGCATCCCACATGGGGACGACAGGTATCATATAATCAACCATTCTCGTAAATGGAAGGAAATTAAAGGCTGTGGATAGATTCACATACCTCGGTAGTACATTGTCTCATCGTCACCGTCGATGATGAGGTGAGCACCAGAATCTCTAAAACCAGCTGCACATTTGGCAGGTTGTACACGAATGTCTGACATCGTAGTGGCATCAGTCTGCAAAGCAAACTGAAGGAATACAGAGCTGCAGTGCTTCCAGTGGTATTGTATGCCTGTGAAACTTGGACTGTATTCAGACGACAGGCCCCAAACAAAAACCACTTCTATACAATCTGTCTGAGAAAGATAATGAACATTAAGTGGCAAGAAATGGTCCCGAACACTGTCATACTAGACAGGGTTGGCATTCTCACCATCAATACCATCCTGATGCAGTCACAGATTCGATGGGCTGCCCATATTGTTTGAATGCCTGACCATCGGCTCCCAAAAAATAATCTTCTTTTGTGAGATCCATGAAGGACGACGCTCTCATGGTGGCCAGAAAAAAACGCTTCAAGGACACACTAAAAGTATCACTGAAAGCCTTCAGTATAAACCCTGACACCTGGGAGGCTTTTAAAAGGAGTAGAAAATTATAGGGAAAAGAAAAAGTTAGTGAGAAACAACAAATAGTTTATGGCGCGCAAATATCTGAAACGGGGCAACGATCTGTGAGGCATCTAGAACAAGGTCAGCTGAACAGCGAAGACGGGCCAGAAAGAACCGACAAACAGAACCTTTCGTCTACAGACACTGTGCCCTGCTCTCATTGTCCTAGACTCTTCCCGGCGCGTATTGGACTCATTAGTCACCTCCGGATTCACAAACTGCAGTTTCATGACGGATAAAAGAAAGCGTGGTCCTCATAATTTGTGATGGACGAACGATCAAACGAACGAAGATTAGCCGGTGTAATTTAAAACGGTAGAGGCCTCTAGGATTTAGATACCTTGGGGCCTCATCAAATGTAAATCTGATCCTTCGTAAATGTCTTAAAAGTGTGTTTCAGAGAAATTAGAGACAGACTAATTTAATTGCCGGGGACAATGAAAGTAGGTTGAATGCTCTCGCCCTCTACTTTATCTTGATCTCCATCGCTGCCGCATATATGGCAGAAACCCCACCGAGGAGCCAGCACAACATGAGCCCTCCGTCTTCAAGTTTCTATTGCATGCCTTCGTTTCCTTACCTCGCCAGTGTCACATTTCATTGCATATTTTATTATTCTCTGTTCGTCTCGTTTACTTTTACTGATTGTTGCATTAAATAAAATAAATGCACATAAATCTAACCGCCAATGTGACTGTTAAATTAAACATTCTAGCAACGGTTGAAATTTAACCCGTGTAGCGGTCACTGTTTGGGAGGAGTTAACAGTTGATTTAAAATGAACACCCAAAATACAGGAAGGCGTTAAGTCTTTATTGTACAGATTTTTATTTTCAGACCACGTACACTGGACTTAACTACACGTTGATTAAATAAGGGACACTAATGTTTGTTGATTTAAAAATCCTATCCCGGCTGTCGTCGGCGGCCCAATATAATCTAACGGTTAAACAGGGCTTCCTGGACTTGTGCCCGGGGGATACATATCTGAATCGTGGCTCTTTAGGTCACCGGCTGTTTATCACTGGTTGTGTGGTCATTGTGAGGGTCACTCACTGGAATGAACAGCAGTTTGGCTGGTTATTTGGTTGATTGGTTGGCTAGTTGGCTTGTTGCTTGGTTGTGTCGTTGGTTGGTTAGCTGGCTGGTTTGTTGGCTGATTATCTGGTTAGTTGGTTGGTTGACTGGTTGGCTGGCTAGTTGGTTGTATGATTGATTGGTTGGTTGGTTGGTATCAATTCCAACTCCACGGCGAACGGATTGCCCCATAATTACATCGTTCCTGTATCCGCGAAAACCACACGAAATGCCTACCACGACGATTTTACTAAACGGCAGCGTATTTTAAATAACCACAGAAGTCTGTTACTGTTTGTCACATTTTCCCAACAGCCGTTTAACATTTGTTTTCTATTTATGGTCGTCTAACATTTGTTTTCTGTCGTCTGTGCTGTTCAACAGGTAAACACCTCGCTTCAACAGCCTTCCAGTTTTTGGACAGTTACCTGTCTGATGACGAAGGCACGGAAAGCCTTGTCGAGAGCCCGCCTCTATCTCCAGGAGGACTGAAAGGTAAATAGGACTAATTTTAATTCTCTTGAAGTGTAGTGTTTTTTTTTAGTTGTGTGTGTTTATGTGTGTATACATAAGAAGCTAAATTGCAAGTACCAAGGAGCAAAATATGTGTGGAGATTTTGCTCTACTTGGGAAAGCAAATTATGATGATGATGATGATAACGATGATGATTCATTCTGTAATACAGGGTCGACCTCGAAAACATACTTCTTATCAACAATATCATGAATCGGTAATTGAAATACATCAGCCATAATAGAAACTAATATAATGTAGGATATGTCAGGGAAAAAAAAGTTTACAAACCAATTTCATAAGTTATCAAGACCATATGAACACATCTATGAAATTGCTACATAGATCATTCAGTAAAGTCTGGCAGATCGACGAAATACGAGAAGACTGTAGTGAGGACGTCTTGTCATCCCCGCCCCCCCCCTTTTTTTCTCTCTCTCTCTCCCCCCCCCCCCCCCCCCCCCAACCACCACCACCAAAAAAAAAATACTGTGATCTGCAGGAGTGGGGAAACTATAGAGGAATTGTGTTGCGGTAAGTTCCTGGAAAATATTAAGTAGGATTATTTTAGAAAGACTAAACGATGGCAAAAAGGTAAAAGTTGAACATACGTGTTTTCGGCCAAACAGATCCTCCACAGAATAGACAGCCACACTACGCTTAACAAAAGAGCAGAACATATAATGGAATTCCACACTTTACATTGAATTCATAGACTAAAAAATTGCTTTTCACAACATTGATAAAGAAGGAAAAAAAAAATGATAAAGAATCTCCGGAAATTGATGAGGCACTATGGGATCATATTGAAAATTATTAACTTAGTGTTAGTTGCGTATCCTTTAAAGGACGTTGCAGAACCAAACCCAACAGCCCCTGGCTGTTGTGTGGGTTTTCTAGGCAAATTTATGTCCAGTTGTTTGCCATTGCTTCCTGGACGGTCGGCTTTCTTGATACCACTGTCGAAACCAACGCAAGGCGCATGGACCGCAGCTGAGATCGAACCCGGCATCCCGGCATTGCGAAGCGTTCGCATCGACTTAGCCACAAAGCCGACTTAAACTTAGTAAAGACATGAAATGTCGAGCTTTTCATGAAGATGAACTTACGGATACATTTAAATAATTGGTAGTTGTGCGACATGAATGTTTATAGTCGCGTCTAGTATTTCTACTGACATTAGACTGGATTATGAAGATAGCAACCGTTAAGACCAGGAATGGAATTCGCTGTACTTCTAACAGCTTGATTACATGGACTTGCTGATAATATTTCTCTTCTATTCTACTCATCCTGTGAGACCTGGACACTTACTAAACAAGCGGAACAGCGCATAAATGCATTTGAATATAAATGTTACAGACAGGTTCTAAGAATATCTTGGGTAAAGAAAAGAACAAATGCATCCATACTTCAAGAGCTGAATATTGAAGAGGGTTGGCTAGTAAAGACAATAAAACAAAGAAAATTGAAATATTTTGGTCACTTGAAACGTCATGGAAGTCTAGAGAGAACAATAATGGAGGGGTATATGCCTGGGAAGAGAGGAAGAGGAAGGCCAAGGAGAAGATGGGTGCAAGATGTGGCAGATGATCTCCAGATGGGTGTATCAGACGCAGGATATCTTGCTCAGGATAGGAAGGTTTTCCAGAGGGTTGTTATGGCAGCGAGGTTCCGCGAGGGACATGCTACTGAATGAATGAATGAATTCTACTCATGGATTCAGATTAAGATAAATTAAATACATTTGGTGCGAGATCACAACAACAAAGTCTATTATCTATACAAGAAAGACATAGAAAATAAGAATAAACTAGGCAAATAGTAATGTGGTTTGTTCTTATTATATCCTACTCTAAGATGTGGTAGCATACATCTGTTTGGATAGTAATGAAGATAAAGATAGGGAACTGATAGCAATAATAAAATACAAATGCAGAAGGCAAGAGAAGCTTTCATAGCATTAGTAAATTTGTATAGAGAGGAAACATGGAGAACAAGTAAAATTATTAATAATAAACTACAAACATTCATTCTGCCTGCGCAGAATACGGGATATTAAGAAGTGTGAAAGAATTACTAATTTATGCTTTGGAGAAGACTTAAGTTCCAGTGGACAAGAGGTGAAGAAAAGACACTGACAACGTTGGATAGGACATACATTGAGATATCCTGAGAAAAATATAACTAGAATAGCTTTGCACTGGAACCCACAGGGACATAGAGACAAAGGCTGGCCAAAACACCCATGTAGGAGAGAGCTGGCGTTAAAAAGCCTGGGGAGGACACTGGGTGGGCTGCACGCAAAAGCGAAGAATAGAACGACTTGGTGTGACCTGGCTGAGTGCTGACGTTCCACTGGGGGATAGACGAAGAAGGCTCAAAGATCATACTTCAAGTTACAGACGCTTTGGAATACGAAGTAATGTGGTAACAACTGCTCGGGACTAATAGAATTAAAGGGGCGCGGGGGGGGGGGGGGGGGGGGGTTATGGATGTTGGCGTTTTCTTGCACAAGTTTTTGAGTTGAAAGAAAACTAAACGAGTTCCAGTGACCAAGAGGTGAAGACAAGACGCCGGTGTTGGATAGGACACATGTTGAGAAAACCTGACAACAAAAAAACTAGAATGTCTTTGCATTGGAACCCATAGAGGCATAGAAATAAAGGAAGAAACCCCCCCCCCCCCCCCCCCCCCTCCCCCCTCCCCCCGAAAAAAAAACATGAAGAAGGGAGCTAGAAGTTAAAAAGATCAGGAAGACATGGTGAGAGAGCTGCATGCGATAGCGAAAGATAGAACAACTTGGTGTGAGTTGGTTACGGGTCTATGCCCCATTGGGTGTTGGAAAGGCAGAAACAGAAAAAGAAGAAAAAGGTTTTGAGTTTTGCGGCTAGCGGTTTAGAAAAAGTATTATATATTCATGGACATACGCGCCTATAGCCATAAATGCTTCTTTTTTAGTGTGCAGCATTAACATATATCCTGAATCTTGCATGTATTAATTTTTTTTATGTTTTTAAAAAAAAATTTTGTCTTTTTCCACGCAGCTGGAAAAGTCTACTAAATCCTCAAGAGACAGATGTCAAGTTGTTCATCCGAGGACAGCTAGTGAAAGCCTGCGATTAATTTTTTTTTCTCCAGAGAATGAAATGAGTGGGAGGGAGTCGTGTTAGCGCAGGGGATGTCATGCTTGTTTACTGGCTTGGTACTCGTATGTTCAACCACCCAGAGTTAATTACCCTTTTCCACGCCTCTAGACGTATAGTGCGTATAGTGCAAGACCTGTATTTTTATAGACCTCGGTGATTGATGTTGTCAACACGACTCCTATCGCCTTTACTTTCCAGAACTTTACCTGGCACTCATATTAGACTGGATCGAAATGGGAGCCAAGGTTACTTTTGAAAAATTCTGCCTCTGTTCGGATTTAAACCCACGAACTCCGGTTCCGCATGCAGGCGTCTGGCCGCTACACCCGGGAGGAGGGCGGGGTTGTAATAATTAAAACAATTGTAATACTTTTTCAACGTAGACAAAGCCTAAACATGAAGACTAAGAAATGTTATGAAAAAGGAAATGGGGTCAGTGTAAAATTAAGCACACCGCCCATTGAGTGCTTATTGCTCTTTAAACATTATCACACGGATGACGTAATACCACATCTCTCGAGACGTGTAAAGGGGCCCTTTTTATAATTTTACTTATATTATTATTATCCGTCGTCCCCATGTAGGATGCAAATTTTCCTTATTTGAAGCCCCACCCTCGCTTTTGACGGTGGTCCTGAATATAGCCGGGACATGAATGTGGCCACAACGGCTGAAAGGGGTTTCTGGGACCTCTCCACGGGTGATCCTTGTCCGCCTAGTGGCACTTTGTGTCACCGGGTGTTTATCGCTTGTGTGATGTCCTGGTGATGTACAACAAGCAAGCAATTTTACTTTTTTGACATTGATTGTCCCTACACGTGACAAGAAAGGTCATAATTCTGGGGGTGCGAGAAATATTTTTATGCTTGACCTGTTTTCAGGAATCTAGTGCACATAAATCTCTAGGACAGAAGAATGTATCCATAATATAAAACTAGTGTCTTTATAAATAGGGTTTTTCGCAACAACAAAAAATTTCAATACTTACCCTCTAGGACCACTTCTTCTACTTCTACTTCTTACTCTTCTTCTTCTTCTTCTTCTTCTTCTTCTTCTTCTTCTTCTTCTTCTTCTTCTTCTTCTTCTTCTTCTTCTTCTTCTTCTTCTTCTTCTTCTTCTTCTTCCTCCTCCTACTCTTCTTGATCATCATCATCTGCGTTGTCTTAAAACGGTAGTTGGCATGTTGTGCTAGGCTGCGATTTTTACACCTTCTGATCTTCTTACACCTTCTATCTCTTCAAGAATGTGTCCAGGACAGGGCCATCTTCTGTCTTATAACAAATTATATACTAGCGGCTGCCCAGATATTTTTTGTTCGCTCCACTTGAATTCATCCCCTCCTGTTTTATTATCTACTAAGTGTTAAGATCAAAATAATCCTTTTTTTCCACACCAGTGGTGCTTCTGGGGTACGATACTAGATGCATTTGTTTATAGACTAATCAGAACTCCTTGGGTTATACGGTGCTTCTGGCGTACGATACTAGACGCATTTGTTTATAGACTAATAAGAACTCCACACCTTGGGTGATATGGTGCTTCTGGCGTACAATACTAGACGCATTTGGTTATAGACCAATCAGAAATCCTTGGGTGATATGGTGTCTGGGTCAAAATAGACGCATTTGTTATAGACCAAACAGAATCCCTTGGGGGTAGGGCTTTTGCGTCCCTACAGAGCATTTTGTTTATAGACCAAACAAAACTCCTTTGGGGGAAAGGGCTTTTGGGTACAATATAGACGCATTGTTTAAACCCGTCAAACTCCTTGGGTATTGGTGCCTTTTGGCGTACAATT